>JAMYIC010001217.1:0-50355 GCA_024112705.1 Microcera coccophila
TTTTTTTTTTTTTTGCAAAAGTAAATCATCATACTGTAGTGAATCAGTGTCTCTCTATTAGTGTCCATGGCGGTGCGAAACGGGGCCTGCCAGACTCAGAAACTAACTCGAAAACCATGGCTCAGTCTCACGGAAACATACGAATCAACCTTGAAACGATGGAGGCAGCGCAGCCCACTACCCTGGACCTGGAACTGAGGATGTCAGCCCGATACTATCAGTGCGACGGAGATGGACTTGATAGTTGCTTTTTGACGTGAAGCAACTGTCTATTTTTTTTGCGGAAGGCTACGTCTCAGCTTGGCTGATAACGGTTCCCTTATCATCGGCGACCCAGCAAGCTATTACAGCATTGAATAATGCAACCTGTCAAAATTGCAGTTCACGGCTTGACAGGCCTACTCAATCATGCTTGTTCGTTTATCACAACTCACGGGCTTGGGGTTGACGAGATGGAGAATAATGAAGAGATTCGCCTCGAGGAGGTAGGTGACATCCAACTGACAGCCCTAACCGAAGACTATTTCATTTAGAAAAACGCCATCTCAATGCTGCTGTGGCTCTCTAGTAGCAGAATGTCTGACTATGGTCGCCTTAGCCATTCCTCGGTCAGCACCGAGGGCGTCCAGGACCTCGGGGCTCCCTCGCGATTCCCATTTCAGTCTGAGCCCTCCACCTACTGATGACGACCTGTTGATCACGCAATCTTGGTCATTTTAAGGCCTGTCGCGGAGTATAAATTTGCAACCTCCAAGGCCAATAATATACGTTGACCAAAAAATCCCGGTTGCATTACATCAAGGGAACCAGGCAAGACCACCATCCCCGATAGATTCTTAAGCAAAGCTGCAGGAAGTTAAAGGACACGTAGTAGGCGGCGGCTTCTAGCTTTACTTCTTCTAATAGGAGCCTAATGTTGCTTCACTACTACAATCACTAGCTATAATTCTAAAATACCTAATAGCAATTAGACGTCTCTACTATCTCACCGCTTACTAGATAAAGCTATATAGGGGGCTGCTCTTTGGAGCTCGAGCCGAAGGCGAGGAGGGCCCCCGGTAGGGCCGCCGGAGGCAAAAGAAGCCCTCTAGCTTTGCGTTCTCCAAGGACAAGGATCTTAGTCGTTGGCATAGGGCCTAGTATCCCTAAATAATATGCTGCCACCCTTCCTTTACTACAAAGTTTCAATCTTCAAGAAGTTCTCTATCCTCGTCGGCTACCCTTCAATAAAATCCGTTTCACGCTCAACGTAAGTACAGGAAAAGTGAACGTGGCCTCCCGTTACTTAACCGCTGCTGCGCATGAAAACCGCATTCATCGACAAGAGATCACGAACATGTGATCCGCATGTACATCATCCCATAGCTGGTCGTCTTATTTGATTCGCTGCATTACAGTCAGCAATGCGGCACTGCCACACATCCCAGGCCGTTATTTATTGGGGAAAGTCGCCACCATGTCTCGACGCTTCTCACCAACCTCTATCGGAGATCAAAACCACGCCACGCAGCAGAACGGATCTATTTCTCCTCGAATATGCCACGCTCTTCAGAGAAAGTTGGCAGTACGGACGTCCGTGATGACGAGCCGACCAGCGAAAGAGTTCCAAGTCCAACAGGACGGACACAGTCCCCTCAGAGTGACACGGCAACTGCGGACGAGTCTGAAGCTGGCGAGAAATCTCCGACCTGTAGGATGTCCATTCGCTGGCTGGTTCACGCCTCTCTTCAAATACTTTGCTGACTGAATCAGGTACCGACATCGCCAGGCGATCTTCCGGTGATGTGCATAGTTATCACTACGACTTCAGCAGTGCCAGCGCCGATCCAGACTGGGAAGTTGTCACCAGGAGACGGGTCAGCGACGACAACCCTTCATCAGCTAGAAACCGGACATGCAGATCATACCACGCATCCTTCGATTTCCAGCTTGGTTGGGGGAGTTGGAGGCAGTCGGTCTTCTCTTGGGAATGGAAGAGTACGACGCATCGCCGATACCCCACCAGTGACCAAACTGTACAAACAGATCCAAACACGGATAGGAAGGCTATAGAAGAAAAGCCTGTCAAGGATGAGCAGTGAATCAATTTACAGGGGCGTACATAGTGAAGTATCATTCAGGTTGCTCCCAAAGGCTCTTCAGTGACGTGTATAATCCATAGCTTGGCTATTAACTCCCTGTTCGGGAGTACAGAAGATGCGAATAAAGGAGCTGAGACTTTCTCATACTGAGGTGATACGATGCCGTATTGATCGCTTAATCTTGTAAAGGACTTCTGTTGCAAGGTCCCCATGGGGTGCCATCAGCATCACTTGGGCTTACTCGCCAAAGATTCGAATCGGTTACTGCACCGGGACTAATGAAAACATTTTTGGGCAGCCAAGTTAACGAAAGATGTCACACGGCCCAAAAACTCAGCATTACTGGGGATTGAAAGATACAACTCAATGAGGATGTCAGTCATGATGCATATGGTAAGTAAAAAATCATTCAGGCCCCCTATAGAAGGTTCATTAAGCAAAGCTACAGGAAGTTGAAGGATACGTAGTAGGCAGCAGCTTCTGGCTTTACTTCTTCTAATGGGAGCCCAATGTTGTTTCGCTACTATAAACACTAGCCACAATTCTAAAATACATAATAGCAATTAGATCTTTTTACTATCTTACTGCTTACTAGATAGAGCTATATAGGGGGCTGCTCTCTAGAACTCGAGCCGAAGGCGAGGAGGGCCCCCGGTAGGGCCGCCGGAGGCAAGAGAGATGCTCTAGCTTTGCGTTCCCAAAGGACAAGGATCTCAGTCGTTGGCATGGGACCTAGTAAATGCTAGCACATACTTAGGGCGTGATCCTCGGCTCCTCATCATGCCACAACATATCTTTCAAGCATCCGTGGAACAAGATACCAAACTAGAGCTCCCTTATGAGTGTGAGTTGCTACTAATGGGCACTTTACTCGACACTTCATTCCTCAGCCGACTACTATAGACGCCGATCATTTTGTGTGCGCTTCCCATACTACACACCTTGATGGCGTTCCCCCTTTCAAGCAATCTCTTACGTCTAGGGTACACACCAGTAAGAAACCACCAGCAGTAAGATGATATAAATCACGGCTAATTTGTCTGATACTCTACGCCAAGCCCGGCTAGTAGACAAGCCCCGGAAACTTTGGACCGACTTGACTTGTACTAGGTCCTATGCCAACGACTGAAATCCTTGTCCTTGGAGAACGCAAAGCTAGAGGGCTTCTTTTGCCTCCGGCGGCCCTACCGGGGGCCCTCCTCGCCTTCGGCTCGAGCTTTGCGGCAGCCCCCTAAGCTTATAGCTTATGGCAGCTTTATCTAGTAAGCGGCAAGATGGCAAAAAGATCTAATTGCTGTTGGGTATTTTAGAATTGTGGCTAGTGATTATAGTAGTAAAGTAATATTAGGCTCCTATTAGAAGAAGTAAAGCTAGAAGCTGCCGCCTACTATGTATCCTTCAACTTCCTGCAGCTTTGCTTCATCAATCAGTTAGATTCCAACGAGCAAGGACACCAAATCTCCATAATGGAGCACATATGCAAGAGATTGACTTGCACCCTCATCTGCCTTGGCACATCTGGCCGTATCTATGCGCCCATGGTGGCAGGGCTTGTGACAGATGTTGATCGCATGATTCAGAGCGTCTTTGAGCAAGCGAGTTCTAGTTGAGAGCCCGACGGGTTTCCGCTTCTCGACGAGGAAGAACCGCTTCTTACCCATGGTGGATGGTAATCATTTAGTATTCGCCTACAATAGTCCTGGTTCTGGCGGGGTTGGTGGTCTAGGAAGCAGCATTTGGCCAACCCGTACTTGTAACATGGGCAGATGCTCACAGCGACTGGTTGAAGCTACTGTAGTTATACGGATACCTTCAACAATTACAACAGGTCTTCTAGACGCATTACTTCACGAATATCGTCTTTAAAAATAGGCCATCACCGGACCGGGCTGCTCTGGAATTTTGAACAATGATACTCGACAAGGTCCCATTCGCTGCTTGGGGTTTTGATAAGAATTCCACGACACCCAACGATGTCGCCAGCTCAGGAGTCAGTATCGACCAGGTCAAAACCGTCGCCATGCTCTTGCTCTCCCCTGCGAGCTTTCGTTGAAATATCTCGGGTAACATGGTCAGGCGTCGAGCATTGCGGGATCAGGTGGTGTTCGTTTCTATTGTGCTTGGAATGAGGTCCCTGTTCATCTCGCGTAGGACAGATTGAGTCAGACACTGCAAGCTCGTGGGATTGCTATTGATTCTCAGCAGAACTCCGATAGAAACGGATCCTAGCGTATTGGACGGGGATGAAGACTGCCAGGTGGATGGAGTGGTGGCTGGAAGAGGAAAGTATATCCTCTGGCGAGGGATTACTGGAGCAGTGGGTGCCTCAGAACACCGTGTTCCAAGGAGGCAGTACCCAAGCTTTACTGTTCCATATCGTCGCTCGACTTACTGCACAAGAGTAGATTGGCCTGAAATAGGCCCGAAGGATGAAACCAGCGGGAGATAGGTAGCTTGGGCCACTGCTTCTTCATCGGGCGTAGTGTACGCACCGCCGCCTCAGCTATTCACGGATTAGACACCCGACACGCTGATCAAGCTCAGGGCGGCGAAGGCCCGGTTGCTTGCCATAAGGTGACGTTGATAGGACAGAAGATAGATGTGTTTTGCGTGAGAGCGAGGAAGAGGTGGTAATCTTATCGCCGTTATCTTATCTGAGTCCCACCCAGCCCCACCGATAACGTCCTCCGCACTAATCATCCACTAATCAACCACTGAAACTGATGAAACTTGCCCGTGCAATAACCAAACGCCCGCATCATCAGAACCAAGAACCGATTGCGCAAACAACGACGACGACGACAATGAAACAATTCCTTCTCCAGGGCCGGTCACATGATCCGATTCAGTCTTTTTGACAGACGGGGCATTTCAAGGGTCTCCCGTTTTTTTGATGGAACCTTTCCGATGTGGCGCCCAGTAACCTCGTCCCCCCGAAGCCATGGCTGATTGTCTCGACGCCTTGAGCTCGCGTTCAGCCAGGAAAGGCGCAATACTTGCCGCGGCCCTTCTGCTGTCTACCAGCTTCGTTTTCGCCTTCCTCCGGCTCGATGCCGGCCAAGAACTGCTGAGGTTCGGAACGGGTTCGTGGGAAGAAACTCAGCCCACCGAGTCGCCGATCACGCACAGCTGCGCCAGCGCCAACGCCACGTGGAGCCCGGCGAGGCTGCAAAAGGCGGAGTCGAAGTACCATGGCTTGCTGGAGGACAAGTTCACGTAAGCCACTGTCCGGCGCCGTCCATGGCGGAACGCTAACGAACTCTTCGCGCAGGATTGCGATGCAGACGTACCGGCGGCCGAAAGAGCTCAACGACACGCTCGAGGTCCTGCTGACCGACCCGATACCGTCCCTCCACGAAATCGTTGTGGTCTGGAACGATCCCGAAGCCGAGCCGCCCGCGGATTTCGTCTCCAAGCACCATGTCCCGGTTCGCTTTCGCAAATCGCAGCGCAACAGCCTGAACGAGAAACTCTGGCCGGACCCAGGGTACCGCACCCAGGCGATATTGCTCTCCGACGACGACGTTTATTATCACCCTTCGGACCTCGAGTTTGCGTTCCAGTCTTGGCGGGAGTTTGGGAAGAACCGGATTGCCGGCGCTTTGGCACGCTGCCACAAGCTCACTCCGGAGGGGAGCTGGGAATACTCGTTCTGCTCCAAGGATGAGAAGGAGGACGTGTACTCGATGATCCTGACGAACCTGTGCTTTGCGCCCATCAGTTTCCTCGATTACTATTCTTCGGACGACCCCACCATGGTCAAGGTTCGCGAATACGTCGACGAGCACTTCAACTGCGAAGACATCGCCATGAACTTTATGGCCTCGATGCTGACGGGCAACGGGCCGTTGTTGGTTCAGGGCCGCGAGACGTACGTCAACTACATTCCCATGGTCGGGATCAGTAGGAAGCCAGGTCACTTGGAGACGCGAAGTCAATGTCTGAACGACTTTACGGAATTGTTCACTTGCATGCCTCTTGTAAACGAAACAGCACATATCGAGCGCGGCGTTGTTCTATTGTAGTTACATGTATAGAAATGTATGGAAGATGGCATGGCCGTCATCTCGCATGGTTGGCGTCTACCCCCTCCTGGTGTCAAGAGTAAAGGCTTGGGGCATCATCCATCTCCAAAGCAGCACGGGTGCAGCTCATGAAGAAGTTCCATGCAACGCTGATGTGAGCTTCAAATGCGTTGCAACACTTGACTCCGACCGATCTTATCTCCTAGATTGCGATAAGGCTTTCCCGCATTAGAGCGCCGGGGTTGAGCAAATCAGCGACATCGTTTTCTGGGTACTGCTCTGCCTCTTAAGATTAGTTTCGACGCAGGAGGCATCGCTAGTCGCGGGCTGCTGCATGTGATACATCTATCCTGCGTCAGCTGTGACATTCCTAATTTCAGGGTTCGATGGCGACTGACCCGCAGGCTGGGGAGATAGATGGATGACTGCACGAAAGCCAGCCCAGGGTTGAGGGCGGGATGTGATGCCCGAAGCAGATCAAGGCAATGACAGAGCGCCGGGTTCGGTGTGGGTTGCAGAAGCCGATCAGGTGCATTGAAGCCTTGCAATGGCTGTACGATCTCAGAGAGGCTCAAGGATGGTCCGCACCACCCCTTTCGTATAAAGATTGAGATATCCCACCAAACTTAGCTCACGCACCGAGAAGGTCGTACGATAAAAGCCGACCGGGAGTTGAGAGGGTTGCACCGTATCACCAAGTGCATATGCATGGGTACCTCACCGAAAGCGATAGAAGAGATAGGGCGTCTCCAATTGGCTTGGGAAAAACCAGCTTGCAGCTGGGAATCGTTAGGATTGTCGTCCGCTAGTGTGACGGCATGAGATTCGATTCGATAGGCACCGTCAGCACGTCGTTCCGTCATATGTCTTGGAACTATTTGCTGCTTTCTCCACCACCCCCTACATCTCTGGGCGCTCCCAGCCGACAAGGATTCGATAACCCTGGCTAGGTTGGCCACTGGTGGCTCAAGTTTTCCCATTCCTAACTTTGCCTCAACCGCCTCGACGTTGCGACGCGGCTCTGGTGGTGATGATGTCCGACCCGCTGGACCAGACAAAAACGATGGCGGGTGGGAAACGACTGAAGCTTCACATGACTTTTGCGAGAAACATGATTGATCACCCCCCCAGTGTCCAGGTATTAGAGTTCACCAAAGCACTCAGGCTTGCCGCCTCTGGGCCTCCCTGCATGAGACTAGTAACCCCCAAAACAGCTAGAAAGCGGCACCACACGGCTGCGTTGCATATGCAAGGAGTTCGCATGTCTCATTGAGCGGGATCCAACTGGAAAAACAAAAGTGAGACTGTCCCGAACCCAGTTTCAATCCTCCAAACCTTTTCCTCTAAGCCATCTCGAAAACCAAGAAAGCCCATCCGTGTTTCCTTCAAAAATAACAAAAAAACATTTGCGCTCCCTTTCCCGCAAGGATGTCTCAACCACTGGGCTGGGCGCTCCCTCCGTACAATGACCACGTAAGTTGATCCAAGGTATCATGGGGCTTCCACCGCGCTGACAACATCTGAAAAAGGCCGTGAGCGTGTCGATTCCTACCTGGAACCTGACGGAGGCATGGGCCCAGCGGGACCCAAGAATCTTGTCTTACCTCAAGACAGGATATCCTCGGTTCTTCGTGCCCCGAAAAGTCCGCTCGTTTTCGGAGGCACTGCTGGGATGGGCCGCTACTGAGGCGACTAGGCTTCGTCTCCAGGCTCTGACTACAGCCTTGGAAACTCCCGGTCGACAGGCCGTCATCTGTCCCGGCGAGGACCTGGCGATGGCATGTCGAAGGTATCTGAGGAGTTTCCCCCACGGCGTCCTCCTCACGTTTCGCGTCTCGTTCACCGGCAAGATCGAAGTCCTAGAAGCTTCTGACATCTACAAAGACCGTCCATGCAATCACGACGAGCTCTTCGTGGTCCTGCACCCCAAAGAGATGGAGGCTGAGGCGAAGGCGTTCTGGCAACACACGGGCTACGGCATCTCCAGCCGATGCGCGGAGTTCTGGATGTACAATGCCCCGTTCTTCAGCAAGATTGGATGGTACGCAATGGCCATCTTCGGACGCAACACTCGGCCAGATCTCCGCCAGAGCGAGACGGAACACGCAAGGGTGGCTATCCGGAAACGGATCGGCGACCTGCTATCCACGGAGCAAAACACGGTCAAGCAGGAAGACGTCTTCCTGTATTCTACTGGAATGTCTGCCATCAGTCACACTGCTGCTGCTTTGCAAGACCTGCATGGCAGGACCTGTCGGGTTGCCGTTTTCGGGTATGTGTCACCTACATGGCGTGAGATTTAGTTGTTCGTCTGATTGATTGACCCTTGGCGGCAGGTTCTTGTATGTCGATACATTCAAGGTCCTGGACAAGATCCACCGCTTTGACTGCAAGCTCTACGGTCATGCCAACGAGGCCGACTTCGAAAAGCTCGAGGCAGATCTGGCAGGGGGTATGCAAATCGACGCCTTGTACACCGAGTTTCCCGGGAACCCGCTCCTCCGCTCCGTCGACCTCGAGAAACTGCATTCCTTGGCCAAGAAGTTTGGGTTCGTCCTCATCGTCGACGACACCGTCGCGACATCCGTCAACGTCGCCATCCTCTCCTTCTGCGACGTCGTATGCACCAGCCTGACCAAGATGTTCAGCGGAGGCTGCGACGTCATGGGCGGAAGCACCGTGTTGAATCCGCTGTCGGACCACTACCCGTCGCTCAGCACGGTGCTGGGCAATCGATACATCGACACCTGGTTCCCCCGGGACGTTTTAGTGATGGAAGAAAACAGCCGGGATTTCGAGGACCGCATGCTCGCGGCCAGCAAGAACGCCGAGCGCATGGCCGAGGTCCTCCGCAGGCATCCCGTGGTCGAAGAGGTGTTCTATCCCCGCGGCAGCCCGACCCAGGACATCTACGACCGCTACAGACGCCCCGGACGGGGATACGGGTACCTGCTCTCGATCCGCTTCAAGAGGCCGGAGTCGGCCCGGTGGTTCCTCGATACGCTCAACGTTGCGAAGGGGCCGAGCCTGGGGACCAACTTCACCCTGTGCTGCGCCTACACCTTGTTTGCCCACTACTCGGAGCTTGAGTGGGCGGCAGAGTATGGAGTGGTGGAACACCTCGTGCGCATCAGCGTTGGTGTCGAGCCCGAAGACGCTCTGATCCAACACATTGAAGATTGCCTGAATTCGGTCGTGGAACGGAGACGACTCTGGGAAGAGATTAGTCAACCAATAGTAGAAATTAAGAGATAGTGTTAGCGAGGCACGTTGGAGGGTTAGGGTGATGGGTGGTGTGATAATGCAGAGGCTATCGGGTTTCCTTGGACATAGAGCGGAGTATGATTCTCGACAAGTTGGATTGACCAACAGATGGGTTTAATGCATCGGGTTTAGGTTTTCACAACTGCTGCAGCCTTAACCACCTCCTCGCTGTGACTTTATCACGTTACGATACAAGTTAAGTCGTCAAAGCGCCAAAAAAGGTAAAAGACGAGTTGCTCAAGGTTACGCTAGGGGAGCATTCCGTCACTTCAACAAAACTGACCATGATGGTGAGTCTAGACCACTGCGTTTTCAAGTCGTCCCTTCAAGCCAGTTGCATCGTGACCGACTTACAGTTCGTTGCTCGTTAATCATAGGAAGATGACCACCGGTGTATTGGTTGGTCTCCTATACACAGCCGAGGGATAAAGCATACTTATTGATTCAAGTCTTCTCGGAATCCAGGGACAGTGTGCGCATGCCGTTTCAGGTCTATAAAGTGCCTCTTTCTCCCACGATTATACTTGGATATTTCTTCCACAAGTCCCATTACCACAACTCTGTCCTGCAAGCCCCTCCTAAAAACAGACCACCCAAACACTCTCAACCTACCCCCAACAACCATGCCAGGCGGTAATAGTGGCTCCAACACCATCAACGGCAGCGGCGCTCCAGCTGCCACTGCGGCTCCCGCCTCAGCCCCTACTCCCGTTCCTACTCCTGCTTCCACTAGCGAATCCAAAAATTCGAGTCGAGGTTCTTGTTGTCCTCAGAACGGCCATGGCGGTACCATCCAAGACGAGATCATCGACAAGTACCTGGCAGACACCAAGCCTATCTGATCGTGCGTACTCTTGTCATAGAGTTCGTCGATTTCATTTGTGTGTGGATGTGTATTCCAGTTTGGGTTACTGTTTCGGCCGGCGAGGAGCTCGACTTATCCCTTATAGATGGCTTTCCGTTCTTGGGTGACGGGTTAGTTAGGTCTTCTAGGTAGTCATCTCTTCTATACTTCGACTACTCAACCAAATTCAAGCCACCCGTAGTAGCTGAACGTCCTCGCTCGTATGGAACTATGCCATGTACATTTCTAGGGTTACCCTTGTTAAGCAAAGCTACAGGAAGTTGAAGGACACGTAGTAGGCGGCAGCTTCTAGCTTTACTTCTTCTAACAGGAGCCCAATATTACTTCACCACTACAATCACTAGCCACAATTCTAAATACCTAACGGCAATTAGATATTTTTACTATCTTAGTACTCACTAGATAAAGCTACTATAAGCTATAGGCTTAGGGGGCTGCCGCAGAGCTCGAGCCGAAGGCGAGGAGGGCGCCCGGCAGGGCCGCCGGAGGCAAAAGGGACCCTCTAGCTTTGCGTTCCCAAAGGACAAGGATTTCAGTCGTTGGCATAGGACCCAGTGTAAAGCGATTGCGGCATTACGCCCAAACTGAGCCAGTAGTGTTTCATTGTAACTGTAGTGTTAATGAGGGGCATAATGAAGGGTAAAGGGTTAAGATGAACGTAGCTCAAATCTCTCAGAAATAATTCAACAGCCTACCTTTTGAAAGGCTGTTTGACACTAAATAGACCCTTTTGCGTGTACGGATGCCGTCGGTAACCCACAATGATCAACCAGTCAGCTCAGCATACTTGGCCCTTCCGTAAAAGCAATCGCTCAGGTACCCATTTCGGTATCGGAATCATCCCGAACTTCCTCGACAAACCCTGACCCCATCGTTTGAGCCACGGGATATTGGACATTCACAACCCCCGTCGCTCTCAACCTGGTGGGAGCAAAGAAGTCAGTAGCCTTAATGAGTGGTCGGGACGGGATACAGACCTCTCAAACAGAACAAAAAGCCTCTCCGCCTCTTGCTCCTTCTGCTCCTGTGTCATTTCAGCTGGATCGGGTTGAGAACTCGTGGCCTCTGCATCCAGCTGTTGGCCAGTGATGGGATTGACATGAGGCTCCCGCATGGCGGGTTGTCCGGTGGCCAGGTCGTCTGGAGGGAGTGACACGCCCAAGTATTGCAGAATTCCCACGCCGTACCCATATCCTACGTCGTTAAGAAGACGTTTCGGGTCCTCACTTGAGAGTCTGAATAGAAGTAAGCAGGTGAGTTGTTTGAGGTCCGGCGCCATAAAATGCGCGCTTAGTCTGATGAGCCTGTGCGGGAGAGAGGCTCCCCGACCCAGTACCGTCATGCGGTCGTAATCGGATGCGATGATTCGTGCACGAAGAAGGGCTTTTGTCTCGTGATGGCTGGCGACTCGGAACACTAGTGCCAGGAGTAGCGAGAGTGTACCATGTGCATCATCCAAACTGTCCTGGCTGATGGGAATGGCAATGTCCATGATATCGATCAATTTGTTCACGGCGAAACTCGGTAGTTCATCGTCAAAAGGGATGACGAGAAGGGAGCCAATGATGAGCGATATCGGAGGACTCAGAGGTGGCGACAGGATGGGGGCTTTCTCAAACATTTCGAGGAGAGGAGGCAGAGCGTCTAAGAAGCGGTACATGTGCGATTCATATCTTGGGTTGGCCCCGATGAAGCTGAGGAGATTCAAGGTCGGCCACATCGATCGCTCAGAAACGTCGTTCGCATGGCGAGCGATGACCTAGAAGGACGAAACATCAGGAAGCGTCAAGGCCAACACGTGTGGAAAACACCAACGCTATTGATCCTCTTGGCGAGATGTTCATGCTCCAAGTACGGCGTGAGGTCGGCAGCGGCATCCGTGGAGCAGAGAATCATCAGCCGCATCGAGAAGTATACATCGTCAGGGTCAGTGCTCTACCCCCGGTGTCAATCATACGAGGAGGTTGAAAGTCTGACAGACGGCGTCACGCACCTCCATAAGCTCGATCAATTTCTTGGGGAACCCTGCATCGAAGAACAGCTGTCCCGCCGGCTTATGCAGGTATAAAACGTTGTTCATGCACCGGAAGGCCAAGTGACGCGCGTCTGATGAGATATCCGGTACCTCGAACACGCAGCGGCCGACGATGGAGACGCTCTTTTCCAGTGCCGTCTCGTCTGGTTTCCCGGGGCGTCGTGTGAGGTCGAGGAACTGCTCGAGAGCCTCATGGCGCTCCGAGCCAGCTTGCGTCCGGATTCTGTCCAGGATGTCCATATTTCCGTACCTGTATCAGAGAGTCTCGTCTGATGAGATTGACGTAAGGCGTGGTCTGATTATGGAACTTCAGGTTGGACGGAGGGGGTTGAGACAATTTCACGAGCGCATGACATTTATCAGGCTGATCGAAGTACCAGCCACGCGTCGAGCCACGCGCCTAGCCACAGCATTGTCACTGGGCGGGATGCCGTGCGACGAGGGTTCAGCTTGCGTGGCTGCTTGGAGATATCCGGATCCATATCCGGATCAAGCCTGTGACATTGGCGGGGCAGCTATGGAAGGTGTTGATCCGGATAGGTCTAGTGATGGGAGACCCGTTGTTCACAGTCCTCACGTAGTTAATCAATAGAGAAGTGAAGGGCGATTCTGTCACTCTTGGCCCTGCTGTGACGAGCTTGAAGATTGCAAGGTGTCATATCACAGTCTGACGCAGAGTGGAGCGATTCAAAGGTCGTACGAGGGAGAAACGACCCAAGGACAGTGGGTTCTGTAAGAAATGACATTGATCGATGGTGGTAGGAGGAATAGTCTTGTCCTTTGTCATGGTTCGCACTGCAGGATGTTGAATGGCTCATGTAGCTTTGTGTGAACCAAAGTGGGCACAGTATCGGACGATTTTGGATGAATACCCCTGTTCCTATCGTGCTGGGACTGCATGATTCAATTTCGGCCCTGGATTAAAGTTTACGAATTACGGTCCTGATAAATCCAAACAAACTCTGAAAGACAGGCCTTGGCGTGGAGCTGCAGGGTAAGGGGCATTTGATGACACCGGGACCCGGGGTGAGCAAACTACCATATGGGGCAATCACTAGGAGTGGCAGAGGCCAATATGTCTGGTGGTACGAGTTTCGATGCTACCGCTGTTGTAAATCTTTCGTGGTAGTCCTATGCTGCTTGCGTAGTGTTGGATCCTGACTGAGAGTACCCGAAACTAATCAGCACATTTCCCTCTGTTTCCTGAGGACCTGTGTTCTTTACTCACAAATTGTACTACGTTTACAAGGAACCGCCGAAGTGTTGACCGTTGATCTATACTACCCGTAGCAATCAGGCGACTGCCCGTTTTACTGATGGACATGTGTGGTTAATCAGTCTATTTTCCTTTCTGTGTCACCAGTACTAGGCCCCTTCATTTAGCGCGCGTTCGATCGAGTTATCCGTTTGGCTGGGCGAAGGGTCACGGGGATCAGAGATATCTACTATTTACCTATTTAATCAGATATATAATCTGTTAATTGGTCCGGGGCTTTAGTAATAATCCCTGTGACCCTTCGCACAGCCAAAGGGACACTACGAGCAGTAAGTATCACCGACGACCGGCAGCAGAAACATTCAACGAGAGCACTAATAATAAGCAGCAGATCCATCAGTGACTAGCGTGCCAGCATGGGCAAGTTCCGCAGCCATCCCGTCCAACTAAATTGGTGGACCGCAATCCCTCTGGCTCATCACTCAGAATCCACAATGGAGCTTTTTTGGCTCATGAAATCACTGATAAGAAATCACTGATAAGGACCAGATAATAAAAGCGGGGTATCAGCAATTACGTACTTTCGTTGTCCGGCATCGCAACTCCGAGTTAGCCTTATCTGATATTCTGACTCCGTCCTCTCCGCCTCTTCCTGCATCATCTACCACTCGATACGCGTCGATAGGGCCCGCGTGAGATAGGAGATATCCGCTTGCCACCAAGCCTCGGTCTGCAGAGATAAGGAATATTTATTGCGGTTCTCGGCGCGACCCGATTTTACACCTTCACCCTCACACATTCGTCATCTATTAAACCGTCCCATTATCCTCTTCAAAACCGACCCGATATCCTCAGACGGCATGGCATCGTGGTCAAGACTCTCCCTCCAGACGCTAAAGCTTAGGCCTTCCGCGCTCCGTCAGACCTCTCGCCTCTCGGTGCCGCTTCTCCACAACGCCACGATGGCTTCCCACGCTACCGTCCAGCCGATCGCTCGACCCCAGGGTTCGAGCATTGACTTTGGAGCTGTTGTCTCGAACATCGACATCGAAAACCTGACTGGTAAGATTATGCAGACCCGACCGTGTGAAGTTTAGTGATGATTGCTGTAAACGTTTGGGAGAATACCCGTGAAATCGGTAACCTCCTCTGGTAAGAATCTCCTCCCAGTCACTCAGAACAAGGGCTGACTGATGGCAGATGTCGACTTTGATGTTGTCCGTGATGCCCTCTACAAGCACCAAGTCCTCGTCTTCAAGAACCAGAGCCACGTCTCTCCCAGGGCCCAGTATGAAATCACCCAAAAGTTCGATCCGGACGCCACAGCCTCGTACGGCCACGGGAAGACGCTGGATGCAAAGCGATCCATCTTGCACCCTGATTTGAAGACCATTCCCCACCAGCCTCAGGTCCAAGTCATCGGAAACGGCTTCGTCGACGAGTATGAAGGCCTCAAAGATATCCGGCTGCGACACCCCCATCATCGCACGTTCCACGCCACCGTCATTCCCGACGAGGACGATCTGGACTACACTCGCTTCTACAGATGGCACATCGATGCCGCGCTGTATGGTCTCGCTCCTCCCATCGCGACTTCGCTTCTGGCTGTCAGGGTACCGGGTGGTCGCACGCAGACTGCGCTGTACAACGACGACGGTACGGGAGACCACATGACCGTTCCCCTGGGTACGACCGCTTTTGTGTCCGGCTACGCCATGTACGACCAGCTTTCCCCTCAAGACCAAGATTTTGTCCGCACCACAAAGGTCGAATATGCCCCGCATCCGTACATATGGATGAGCGGTGCCAAGTCTCGTTCCGACGGCCTCGGCCTGGTCTCTGAGGGCAAAGAACTCGCATTCGCCGACCTGCCGCCCATCGAAGAGGACAAGATCCAGATTCTTCCCATGTGTTGGAGCAACCCCCTCACCGATCGCCTCGCCCTCCAAGTGCACCCTTCGGCAGTCCGAAAATTGCACCTCGCTGATGGCACAGTGATCGATGACTTGGCCGAGGTGCGGGAGATGGTCCATCGGCTGCAGCGACCGGGTATCGCTCCCGAGAACGTGTACGCACACGATTGGGAGGAGGGCGATTTTGTGCTCTTCCACAATAGAGGCGTGATTCATTCGGTGGTGGGTGCCTTTGCCGAGCACGAGGTTCGTCTGTTCCGGCAGTGTAACATTGCTGCTAGCCGGTTGCCTGAGGGGCCGCGGGAGATTGCTGTATGAGCTGAGCGTGTCGGCACTGGTGTGGGCTAGAAAGAGGATCTGAAGACTACGCACTCACGATATTGATAGATTGAATGCGAGTATATAAAATTGAAGTACATTCGTTTTAGGTTTGGTCTGTCATGGGACCACCTTACTGGGAGTGATGAAGTGACGTGTGCAATGAGTTGATAGACGCGAGACATTGGGTAGTCAGATAAACATAGCTCAGAAATCTCGGTACAGTCTACTTCGAAGAACCCTGCTCAGCCTCCAGAGCATCAGCCATTTCTCCCAGCGTATCAAACTTCCAATCATAAACAACATCATCCCGGTTCCCCATCACCGACCCCGGCCTAGAAATCCAGCTCGACTTGATACCAGTCTTCCTCGCCGGCTGATGGTCATGATGCTGGCTCTGCGCCGTCTGCAGCACCTCCCCCTTCTTGACCCCAAACTTCTCCTCCACCTCGCGCAGCATGTACTCAAAGTTCCGGAGGTCGGGCTTGTAGCTGCCCACGTCCTGCGCCGTGATGACGAGGTCAAAGTCCACGCCCGCCAGCGGCCCGGCGCTGGTCCGGCCGAAGGAGTCGCGGTCGACGTTGGACAGGACCACCAGCTTGTAGAATCTCCCCAGGCGCTTTAGGGCGTCGACGGTGTCGGGGAACGCTGGCCACTGGCCCACGGTGTCGCCGAATGCGGTGTTCTGCGCGGCTGTTGGTTCGGACAGCCCGAGATGTTGGGCAATCTGGGGGTGGATTGTGGTGAGGAGGTCGGAGTACTTCATGGCCGGGGTCTTGTTCTGCTGGGCGATTTCGAACTTGTGGTAGGCGTCCAGGAGCTCTTTACGGGAGACCTTTGCGTTGTTGGCATCTAGGAGAGGTTGGAGCCCGGATAGGACGCCGGACTCCCAGTCGACGAGAGTGCCGTAGACGTCGAAGGAGAGAAGGCGGTAGTCGGAGAGACGAGACATGATTGCAACTATGATCTAGGGTTTTTCAATGCAAGATTGCTTGATATCGATATTGGATCAATGGAACGAGTCCAAGTTTAAATATTCAAGCACGACTTATAAGGTTTGTTGAGTCGAGTGTAGGATCGCTCAAGGCAAGGTGTGGGGTCACGATCGAGGAACCACCACCGTTCCTCTCCCGTAGGAAAGCGGAAGCCGGCCCGGACCGGGAGCATGAACGCATCCGGTGTGGGGACATCCAGGTCTTTTTTGGAGCGAGATTGATACTTTGATCATGAAAGTAGCCATTCAAGAAGTGGATGGAGATACCGGTGACGGAAGGATTGGCGTTGGAAGGGCGTGGACGACATCATCGGCTAAAGGGCGTCGGCTATCGTCGCGTGCTGCTGGAATCATGGACAATGGAGTGTCGAAGGGGTGGGAACGAGCTTGAAGAATCGCGAAATGGCTAGATTCATTGTTGAACGTTGATTGCTTAAGATAAGTCCCAGAATAATGAAATGGGAACTTCGCAGTGAGCCTCCGATCCGGAGGGTTAAAGAACCGAAATCAACATCGTATATTGAAACCTATAAAAACGAAGGCAGAAGCCTGTGTATATATTCAAATGAAGCCGAGTCAGTTCTACTGTTTATCTGACGAACCCTTCGCTGCATGCCACTCGTAGTGATGCTTCCCCTTGACAGGCTCTCCCGCTGGTTCCTCCGTAAGATCAAACATATGCTGACCAAAATAATCCAGCTGTGCCTCCGTCATCTGCGTCGGGAGACTCGTGCCGATAGAATACTTGTAAAACTCCAGACTCTGGCTGATCGAAGGGACGATCAGATCAGCCTCCACGGCTTTCAGCACCACTCTTTTGGTAGAAGAAAAGGCCGAGCGTATTTCTGTAGCAAGTTCCTTGTTCGCCAGCAAGTTGTCCTTGTCGTAATCGGATCGTCTGTACATGCCCTCCAGCAAGTCCACGATGGCGTCGGCTTGGATGATGCAGCCCCCTCGCCAGAGCTGGAGTAGGTCTGGATAACGGAGATTCCAGTCTCGTTCCTTGTCCATCCGCCGCAACGTATCCAACCCCTGAGCGAAGCTGATCAGGAAAACGAAGTAGGTTGCTTGGCGCAGGTCTTCCACGAACTCGTCCTTCGACTGGACGGATATCTTGCCGGGTTCGATACCACCGCCGGAAGCCTTCTTGGTGCTGAGACGCCGGACCAAGTCAGCCGAAGCGCATCTGAACAAATGGGCAGACAAGAGAGTCGGTGCCGGAGCATGCAGCCGTACCGCTTCCAGGCAAGTCCAAACCCCGGTCCCCTCGGTGTCGTCCACATCCTGGACCACCTTATCTTGCACGTGTGCCAGGACAAATTCCCCGTCAGAGTTCCGAGTCCGGTTGATTTTCACCGCAATGTCAATGAGAAAGCAGTCGCGAAGCCCACCGGACTTGTTCCATTTTTCGAAAACATCGGCGACCTCGTCGTAGGTCATGCCGAGGCCCTTGGTGAGGATGGACCACACCTCTGCGATGGCCGACAACATGGCATGTTCGATCCCGTTATGGATCATCTTGACGTAGTGACCTGATCCTTCGGGTCCGACGATGGTCGTGCACGGCTTGCCTTGCTTGTCCTTCGCTGCCACGGTTTTGATGAGCGGCATGAGCTTCTCGATTGCTTCCTTCGGGCCCCCGGGAGACATTGACGGACCGGCCCGCGCGCTCTGATAGCCCCCCGAGACACCGCATCCGATGTAGAAGACGCCGTCCGGCTCGAGCTTGCGTTGGCGGCGTTCTGTGTTCTCCCAGTGCTCGTTCGAGCAGTCCAGGATCATGTCGCCCTTCTTGAGATGTGGTTGCAGAGCTTCCACGCATTTGTCGCCGGGTTCTCCGTGGGGGATGCTGAAGATGAAAACCCTGGGCTGGTCCTGCGAGTCTAGGCTTTTGCACATCTCTTCGTAGCTGGGCTGACGGATGACTCTGTCCTGTAGGTCTATGTCCCGGGCCCTCGACTCTCCCTTATCCATGTTCTCTTTGCCTGATGATTTTTAGCAGGATGTTTCGACAAAGAAAGGGCTTGTTACTGGTGTCATAGTAATACACCGTGTAGCCACGCTCGGCGTACAAGAGCGACATCATGGATCCCATACTCCCCATTCCCACCATTCCCACCTAGAAGCATCCTGTCAGCTACGATGATTTGATTAGGCGATTGAGGCAGCGCACCTGAGTGATGGTGTTCTGTGCATTCGCCATCGTTTCTCAACTGTTGATGACAGCAATGTAGAGACTCTGAACGTCAGGATAAAAAGCCAAGAGTAGTGAGTGATTTCTGGGATACGATTCTTGTTCCCAAATGTCGTGATCAACTATTGGCAATCTCTTTTCTTTTTCGATTTTTCTGTTGTTTTTAAACGAAAACTGCATGGCCGTATATCAAGACATGTGATGCCGTGTTATTGACGTCAGTCTGATGTTAGTAGAGATTCTCAGATGATGCCGGTTTCCCGCGTCATATTCGTTGAGTTACATTCAATCACCTCGGTATTCATTCATGACGGCAAACCAGACCACTTCACTTGAGCCTAGCTGTTTAGATTACTACGTACGATTTGACATGCCGTGGTTGATCGAGCTTGATTCACCACGGCGCTCATTCTTGGATTTTCCCCCGTGACAGCAAACTATCGCATCGAAGGTATACTAGGTCCTATGCCAACAACTGAAGTCCTTGCCCTAGGGAACGCAAAGCTGGAGCGTCTCTTTTGCCTCCGGCGGCCCTGCCGGGCGCCCTCCTCGCCTTCGGCTCGAGCTTTGCAGTAGCCCCCTAAGCCTATAGCAGTTTTATCTAGTAAACAGTAAGATGGCAAAAACACCTAATTGCCGTTGGGTATTTCAGAATCGTGGCTAGTGATTGTGGTGGCGAAGCAATATTGGGCTCCTATTAGGAGAAGTAAAGCTGGAAGCTGCCGCCCACTTCGTGACCTTTATCTTCTACGCAGCTTTGCTTAACAACTTGTAGATAATTTCCGCTCAGTATGGGTTTCTCCCTTTTGCTGGGGCTGTATTGTGGCGACTGGCTTGGATACTGTGTTTGTACGAAGCCATCCCGTCATCTCCTGAACCTGTAATGTCAAGTATCCACATCTCCGAAGCTGAGGATACCTATAGTCGGGAGTGATTGAGGTCTCTCAGGCCAGTCGGACTCGGTTCTGTTAATTTAATTACAAGAAACCTCATACTCTATGAATTTGTGTGGCGGCCACGCTGTGGAGCATGGGACACATTTCTTTACATCGAGACTAGCATGTGATATTTTAGGCGTGACTACCTTGGGATCTAGATAAAATCGTCAATTGTGTGCTGGAATGGAGTAAGGACGTGTCCGTGCCTCGTGGATCGTTTCAAAATGACGATCAAAGGCACAGCATCAGCACAACTCGCTCTGTCCGTTGTGATCGCTCACGAGAGATTCATGCTCCATGGCTGTAAGTTGTGGGTTTCTGGAACTCTTGTCCTACGGATTGCTAATTCAGGTCGCTTGGAGCATCGGTGGAGCTTTCGCAGTTGTCGAAAGTTTTAATTACGGACTGGGCTGACATGCATCAGATTCATTCATCACAAGGATGACCCTCGCAACACCGTCATCCATCCAACGAGCATGGGCGGCTCAAATAACCCTATGCGTTCGATCAAAGCTCCCAAGATAAACGCTATGGCCTGCATATGGAGGACCTCCAGCTTTGCTAACATGTTCATCATCATCATCAAAGTGACGCTCACTTCCGCTACTGCTTATGGGCCCCAGTTCTGTGGCAGTGTCATTGTCTCAATCTGAATCCTTCTGCAACGGGCCGAAAACTTCAACTCGACTCTCAACTATGCGCCACTTCAAGTAGGATGACAAGACGGGAGGCTCGTAGGCAAGCATTCCCAGCTGCGACGAACCATTTAAGAGGCATGGCATCGCAGTCTTGAGAGTAGGAAAATCATTCCAATCAAACTCACAGAAAGTCGAACCATTGCCACCAGCACTTGAGCCCTTTTCAACATCCAATCGTTCAAAATGCATGCCTCTACCATCCTCCTGAGTGCCCTCTCCCTCGCCCGGGCGGCTCTCGGAGCCCCGGCTGAAGTTGCTGGCGGCAACGTCGAGAAGCGATGGGCCGGAGGTTGGTGCGGAGTTCACCTCCACGGTCACAAAAAGATCAACTCCGACACCCGATCCGGATGGATCAAAATCTACGACGCCAATAGATTCCTCGTCTACGACATGGAGGAGCAGTGGAGGGACTCTGGGTCCATCACCATCGATGCCCAAGACCACGGCATGCCTGAGAAGATGCATGTGACCATCTTCCCCAGCGGTGACCCTGAGAAGGGTGATATTGTAAGTGCCAAAAAGAACGTTGGCTCAATTTATGCGGTTTTGGACTGACATACTCTTCAACAGGCCGAGTTTACCTATGGAAATCAGCAATGGAAGAGCGGTGTGGCCAACAGTGAATCCAACGTCTGCAGTGTTGGAAAGTGGGATCTTCCCGCGGCCATTATTCCAAACCACGAAACCATTGATCTTGACTGCGGCTTCTCCTGCTAAAGCGTCGAGGCTGACGAGTTGCTCTCGTTCTTCGAGCTGTATATAGATTCATTACTTTCAAGCTCTCTATAGGCTGGCTGGGCTAGCACAGACATAGAATTTATCCGGATTCTTTCGATCATTTTGCATGAAAGGCGAGTGAAATAATACATTAAACGTACCAAATACGGCACACGGGCTACTTAATCATACAAGCGTACTTCATCATACAAGCGAGCAAGCGCTCATTCAAACTCCGTAAACCACCTTTTGATCTCCGAAACTCCCTCCCTGAATAGCAACATGGCGTACATCTTGTGAAACTCATACATAAGAGCCGGCCCCGGCTGTCTATTGGCAATGGGGTTGCAAGATACGCTCTGACAGTGAATTTGCACTGTCGGTTGTTCATCCGATCCTCCTCGCGTCCGCACAATGCTGAACCGGTGAACCCCCCCAAAGCGTACCTGGTCGCTTCCAAAGACGAAATCGACGTGGCTCTCTGTGCCACCTGCCGAGCTCTTCAAAGTAGTTTGAGAGGACAAATGAATGTCGCTGACTTGAAAGACACCGTACAAGATGGTGTGAAGAGGTGGCAGCGACTCCTCCGAGAGCTCTGATTTATACCAGATCGGTGCTCTTGCTTTGCTCAGCCCTGAGAAGCCCGTTAGACGCTTGGAGAGAGCCTTCGTTCGACAGCCTTACCTTTGTAACTCACTAAATCGAGCTTTACCGTTTGGAGTACTGCTCGCTCAGGACCAATGACAAGTCCACCGAAGAAGCCTTTGACGAATTTGGCCAGCAGTGTTTCGTCGGTGACATTGTGTAATCGCGCCGGCACGTTGATTGTCATGAACCGCGAGTCCGCCATTTGCGGATGGTTGTGCACATTGACCAAGTTTTTGACGGAATTGGACTGTTGGAAAGAATCTGGGATGTCGTCGAAGGTGGTGATCTGCGTGCTGTCGGCGAGGGATATTCGTCGACGAATGGCATATCCATAACCGCCGGCGGCTGCCACGGTGATAGCGGCCGATATCCCCAGCAGCCTTCCGGTCAATGTCCGAAACGCCATACTGAATGCTTGAGCTGTGTCGGAACGGCAAGACGGTCATGCACTGCCGCCATGATATGTGATGTTTTGTTCTCGAGCTGAGATTGGGAGTGGATCCTCTTAGCGGGCGGTTCGGTGAGATTGTACGCCCGAGTTTACGGGCCCGTGAGCCATTCCCGATTCCACCCGTTGCTATAAGCCCGGAAGAAAGAGGTTTCATTCTCTCCGTCTTGAGCTCAGCTGATTCTCTGTGACTCATTTGAGGTAGTTTGCTGCCAATGCTTTGTGGTTCAATCGTTGTCGAAGCTCTAGACGGGCTGCCATCTTCGGCCTTGGTTTTGCCCAAGGGTGACCAAGTAGGCTAGCTCTTCTCGACATTCGCTTCGATCTCATTTGGTTGTGAGCCGAAAAGCTTTGAATTCGCGCATTGATTTCTTAGTTGGACGGATGCTGTGCACCCGCATGAGCCATTTTGAGCGCCTCCGTTCAGATCTTGTGTATGCGCCTGTGCCCACTACTCTAGAGTTATCATCATTCGCAGAGACAACATCAAACCTTCAACCTTTCTGCCAGCACCCGTATTGTCCTCAATTCCATCGCTCAACTTGTCTAGATTTTGAAACAGCTTTTTCCACCTGCCCCAAGCTCTTCGTTGACGTCGGTGCCCTTTCGCAATCTTTAAAACGTAGACGGAACGTGGTGTTCGTGGTTGGCCATAGATTCTTAGACACGAATTTGCCCCTAATATTCTATGCTGCCTGTCCATGCTCTCACGCCTTTGAAGCACAAAAGCAGTTGCAGAACTTGAAGATCCACCAGCTGTTCATGACGCCATCATTGTGTTGAGCTCCGTTGCTATATACTCTGCTGCGAGTCCTGTGATGTGGACCATCTCATTCGGTCTGTCGTACTCTACTAGGAAATGACAAAACGCAGAGGGGTTTCCTAAAGGTCTTGAAAACGGATTGATTGCCTACAGCGCTGCTGCAATTCCATCATTGTACATTCTGTTTCTGGGGCAAGACTGGCCCCCCAGTCCTCTGCCTTCGCAATAACACTGGCTCACCATATCGTAGGACCCTCTTGAGGGATTACTTGTTATCATCATAATTCGGTGCTCTTTCCTGAACTGGAGCCCTCTTCATGCTTCAGTATCACAATTTTCAGCCCCCAAACTGCATATCATCGGATCATCATTACGCAAGGTCAATGCATCATCTCATTGACCCTCCCCCTTGCCTTGGGCTTGGCATTAGGGATCATGTCACTCAGACCTGAGCTCGATTTGGGCTTATCTTATCGACTAGGACGGGTTCACCGGGAGACCTCGTCATCGTACTTTGATCAAGAGTGGGGGAGGACCAGCTCACCAAGTATAGTGGGATAGCAATCGTAGATAAGCTAAGAGTCGCACCGACACACGACCTGATATCTTCGTCTCAGCCGCAAAACGTATAGTTTGGTGAACAAACTCATGGTGGCTGAAACCGCTGCCTATCTAGGGCCGTTCCTGTTACCTTGGGTGCATTCTAACAGCGTAAGCCGTCGCAAATTGCAGCGCCAATCTGGTAGGGTTTCACCGATATGCAGGGATGATCAGACACAAAATCGCGCTACCTAATTGACTTCCTCTGTCTACTTCTTCGTCGACCTTTTATAAACTATAGAGGCCCATCTGCTGTGAGGGATAATCGAGGAACCGATTCCTACGTTTTAAAACACCCGTCAGTCAACCATGTTTGAGCCCGGCGAGAAGCCCATTGGCACCAAAGCCTTGGACACGAAATTGGCAGCGGTGCCGACTTCGCCCTCTATTCACCATGGCGAAACAAGCAACGAGGATCCGGCAATCCGAGATTTCTACAGCGGCGCCGTTTCGCAGGCCTATCGTCTCAAGTCTGAGCTGGTTGCCGAACATCTTGCCAAAATTGGCATGGGAAAGTAAGTAATAGGTGCCTCAGACGCCCTGACTGGGATGATTGCCTACCTTGACACCTCAGAGTCAAGTTATTGACCTTAAGACTGCAGATTTCAATGGATTCTCTTCGTGCTCAACGGCTTCGGCTACATCGTGGACAATTTCTGGTCCCAAGGCATCACCGCGGTACGCCCCCCGATCGCCAACGAGTTTACAGACATCTCTCGCCTCTCCTTCAGTTCCGTCGCATACTATGTCGGCCTCATCATCGGAGCGACGTTCTGGGGTACGACGGCCGATCTCGTCGGGCGCAAACCTGCCTTCAACGCGACCATCTTGATCGGGGGCGTCTTTGCTTGCGCCGTGGCCGGGTCTCAGAACTTTGTCACCTTTTGCGCGCTTTGGGCTTGCATTGGCACTGCTGCGGGAGGCAATGTGCCGGTGGACAGCATCATCTTCCTTGAGTTTGTTCCTCAGACGCATCAGTGGTTGCTGGTTTGCCTCTCAAGCTGGTGGAACCTTGGACAAGTTATTGTTGCGCTTTTGTCGTGGCTGTTCCTAGCCAAATATGCTTGTAACGGGAGCGATGCGCCTTGTCGTATGCAGGATAACATGGGCTGGTAAGTTCTTGCACTTGGGTCATCTAACTGACTTCTCTTTTCTGACACGAGGATAGGCGCTATCTGATGATCACTCTAGGAGCCGTCGCAATTGCTTTCGGCATCACCAGAATTTTGTTTTTCAAAATTCCCGAGTCACCCCGATACCTCCTGTCCAAGGGCCGTGATGCCGAGGCCGTAGAGGCAGTCAACTACATTGCCCGATATAATAACAAGCCGGAAACGTTGACCCTTGATATGTTGGAAGCGATCGACCAGCAATTGGACAATGTCACTGCTCTGGGCACCGAACGTATCACACCGAATGCCGCTGGGAACACTACAGGTCTCTCCACCATAGAGGTTCTCAAGCAGAGTTTCTCGGATTACTCTGCCAGCAATTACCGTAAACTGTTCTCTGGCCGCAAAATGACCCAGCACACCTCCGTTACGTTCCTGATCTGGCTCACCATCGGTATCGCTTATCCGCTTTACTTTGCATTCATCACCTCCTACTTGCAAACTCAATCAACATATTCCGCCGACTCCTCCCTCAGTCACACATATAAGATATACTGCATTGTGTCTGCCGTTGGGGTACTGGGTCCCTTGGCAGCTGGCTTCTGCGTGGAGACTCGCCTCGGTCGACGATGGATGATGGCCATCTCTGCCGTGCTAACAGGCGTCTTTCTCTTTGCCTATACGGCAGTGAAGACTGAAAGCGCCGATATCGGGTTCCAATGCGCTACAGCCCTGTTGGGCAACTTCGGTAAGCAATCACTCTTCGTTATCCATAAACTTGACTGATGGTAGGCGCAGAATACGCAGTCATGTATGCGTTCACGCCCGAGTCTTTCCCAGGTCCAGTGCGAGGGACGGGAACCGGCATGGCCGCAACTCTGCTCCGGACTGGTGGGTTGGTAGCTTCTCTTATCTCTACTTATGGAGGCTACACGGTTGTGCCGATTTATGCCAGTGCGGCGCTTTGGGTGTTGGTTGGTATTTTCTGTCTTGGTCTGCCTTATGAAACCCATGGCCATGCGTCCATCTGATGGAGACTATCAATGAAAATTGCCAGGATTCAGAGATTTATCAATACTACTTTATACTCTTATGATTTATGACACGATTTTGAAGTCTCGTTCCAGGGGGAAGGGCCTCGAAATGGGGCCACGCTACATGGGACACGCACAGGACGAAATTTGCTGGGCCGATCGCCGATATCTCACCAATGTAGTTACTTGGAAATAAAACCCATAGAATTGGGGGTAAATTGGTTTGGAATCAGCCGCCTCCAGTGCTGGTGCGTAACGTGGCCGCTTACTGTGGACAGCCTCAGTCTTATTTTTTATGGCTTGGTGCGGTAATGGTCTTGCTATTCTGTCCTCAAGAATGAACACAGTCGTCGGAACATTACTACGAGAAATAGAAGGAATCCATATCATCACAGATTGGTTGCTCTGAGATCCCGAGTTATTCACCATCATCCCCTGCGTGACATGGAGATGCTGTAATTTGCAGATATACGCTGAAGTTCCACATTTGCTGCTTCTTCGGTTCAGTAATAACGAAAAGTATTGAATGGCCTTAGAGTGTTTTATTTAGTATTCAATGACAAGAGTATACAATCTGATTGGTAGACAAATCGACAAATCGCTTGACGTGTATTACCAGGCCAACTCTCGTTGGGCCGCGCAGCTCTCCATATCAAGCTTTGAACAAAACGCTTCCTCTTCCGCCAGCTTACTCGTTTTCATCTGCCCCGTCAGTTCCGGGACCGCAGGCCATATCTCCTTCATGCCTCGCTGCTCTTCCTTCTGCCGATGGCTCATGACTTCCTTCCTGACCGTGTTTTGGAAATGAATTGGCCCCTATGTTGCGGTTAACGTTGTTCAGTAGCCTTTAGAGATGTCTCACCTTTTCTTTTTCAGGATGAAGTTCACCGTTGACATAGACTCCATTGCTCAGATTCTCCTGTGCTCCGTTGCAAAGAGTTTTGTCCTCTTCTAGAACCTGCCTATAGAACGCATTTATGGATGCGAACTCTTCGTCGGTGGAATCCTTGTGACGGTAGATTTCGTTTTCGATCTTGCTTGTGGTGGCGGTGACGGGTATCATACGTTGAATGTAGAAGAAGTTGTCACTGCAAAACCGTTAGTACCCTAGATCTCAATGAGAGGCGGGCTCAGAGAGAACTTACGTGATTGTGACAGAGGTACTAGGAAAGAAGAAGGTGATGGAGCGTCGCATGTGATCGTTTTCGCTCTGCTTCTTATTGATTATGGTATGCTCCAAGCAGCCTAGCTTGGGTTCTATCGTATATTTGGTCAGGTCGGTGATGCCTGCAATGAGCGGATGGGACGTAGGACAGTGATAGCATTCGTTGTAGTTGTCAATCAGGCCCTTCCAGTTGGCGTCAAGGTCCATGTCCCATGTATGATCGTATGAGAATTCTTCTTCGAAGTTGAAGGCTTGTATTCGTGGACTTTCAATCACCTTCTTGAAGTCGTCGTCCCACTTTGCCTCCGGCTCGCCCGCCTGGAGATTCACCCACACAAACCCAGCCTTGTCCACATGCACGTGGATTGGCAGCAGGCCGTGCTGGGTCTTGTCGAAGTCGGCGACAGATTCAAACCTGGGGGCTTTTGCGAGATTGCCCTTGAACCCGTAAGACCAGCCATGATACTTGCAACTCAAGATGCTGGCAGTACCCGAGCGGTCGTGGACTATGGGATACGCCCGGTGGCGACAGAGGTTATGGAAACCGTTGATGTTGCCAGTGCGGTCCAAGACTAGAAAGAAGGGGAAGTTGGCGTACGTAAACGACTGGTAGTCTCCTGGTTCCTTAAACCTCAGCTTGTGCGTGAGGATGATCCATTTTCGAGAGAAGATTGCTCGACGCTCCAGCTGGTACATTGCCGGAGCAGTATACCAGGATGCAGGGAGGGTCCTGCTCGGCTCAACTTTGGGGGACCCATTGTCTGCCGAGGAGAGGCCAAGGAAGCGCCACATGATGGAGATTAGTTGTGGTCAATCCAGAAACAAGTTCGGGTCTGCGGCCATGAGAAGATTGCAGTTGTCATCCAAGGCTGGGATCCTTCGAGCCTCTATAACGGCCGAAGCTGCCAGAGAGACCAATCCCCCACTCTTGCGAAGCCCAACCTCGGGAGCGATCGACTTCTACTCTGCCATCTGATTGGAACGATAGCCTCTGAGGCCATCTCGGCAGCCTGTGATGGTTGTTACCGTAGCCATGCAGTTGCAACGCCAATCAGCGAACTCCTGGTCCGCACCTGATGAGGATAAAATGCCTCACCAGATATGAGCACGCCATCTCTCCATTAGATACATGACGGAGTGGACGCCGACCTCAGCCAGGTTGTCGTAGTCCAGGGACTTTGACTAGCGGGCAAACTAACCGGCACTAGTTTTTGTTGTAGATAACGTCGAATCGTAGCGGCCGTCGGGGATGGACTTGCATTCCGGAGATATGGATAACGCCGTGCCATTAGTAGTAGACGCAGCGTTCTGCTGTTTCGTATTGCTTCATTGAGAGATACGAAGCCCAAAGAGTCTG
The DNA here is from genome assembly GCA_024112705.1 of Microcera coccophila. Lineage (NCBI taxonomy): Eukaryota > Fungi > Ascomycota > Sordariomycetes > Hypocreales > Nectriaceae > Microcera > Microcera coccophila. Next base: position 28,386 of record JAMYIC010001217.1, read on the forward strand.
GTTGTCAGCGTCCAGGATTAACACCCTGTGCAGGTGGCAATGTGACCCAACTGGCATAACATTGTTGCATTTGAGCATCGGGAAGGAAGCCGACATGTTTGATGACTGGGGTATCGGTATGAGTTGCGCTATTGAAATCGCTCATGGTTTTCGTGACGGCTTCTGAGACTGAAGGGAGTCTATCCTCAAGAGCTGCGGCCTCAGTTGTCTGGTCAGGTTTACTTCGTCTAGGAACAGATATCTACATGGCTGGGAAACCGGTGTAAAGCAACTAATTTTCTCGATTCGTCACTGCGTTTCTATCCCTACTTGATTCAGACATTGCGCTGTTCAACCAAGCGTGGCCACAATCGTGGGCTGAGCTTCCATCTTGGTGCTTTCCAACTGACTGAACTTCTGAGCTCGTCCATACGATTCTGCATAAGATGAAGAAACGGCTTCCTCAACGGTGATGGGAGGGAACTTGGGCGCGTCCCCAGCCTTTTTGCAAGTAGGGATACACTCCACGATGTAGTCGGGATTGCCGGAGATGAAGACTGGAATGGAGTAGCGTTCGCTGCCTGACTTGTTGATGACTCGGTGGATGTTGCTCTTGTACTTTTCGTTTGTCCAGCGTGACATGAGGTTTCCCAGGTTTACGACGTATACTCCATCTGTAGGGGGTACCTATGGACGGTAGTCAGCTTGATACTGGTCACCTGACGGCCCAGATAGAGACTCACATCGATCCAAGTCCCGGTAGGCTTGTCCCAGACTTGAAGCCCGTCAACGTCATCCTGCAGAAGGAGCGTGATGGCACCAAAGTCAGTGTGAGCTCCGATGCCGCGAGTCAGTTTTGCATCGCAATCCGGAGGTTGGGGAGGATAGTGCAGCAGCCGCATCGTCGCTACCGCTCCATCCATGAACTTGTCGAAGAAGCGCTCTTCCAAGTCTAGAGATAGAGCAAGTGCGCGAAGCAGGTACGCGGCGAGATCGACGGTCTGGCGGTAGTAGGCCATCGAAGTCTCCCGAAACTCCTCCACATCGGGCATGGTCTCGGGCCAGATGTTGGGTCCACTGTTCAACTTCTTGGCAGTGAAGTACGGATGAGTCTTGGGAAGGTCTTGTCCGATGTAGAAACCCTCCTTGAGCTCGGGGTTGGTGCCGGCCTCTAGGATCTGCGACCCAATCATTTCGTAGCCGCGGTTCCAAGTGTTCAAGTCTTTGCCGACCTTTTTTTTATCTTCAAAAGGAAGGCCGAAGAATTTCTTGCTCACGCTCATGACGCCCTTTTGGAGCGCGGCATCGACAGTGTGCCCGGCGATTTGGAAGAAGCCATTGTAGAGGCAACTCTCCCGGATTTGATCCACGACGGCTTGTTTTTCCGCGGCATCTTTCGAGAAAAAGCCTGCCAATAAAGGGGTTAGAATTCAGTTCAGCTGGCAACGAGCTATGAAGCAGGGTACCTGAAAAGTCAATGAGAGGTATTTTACGGTCTGCCATTATGGTTGGTGATGTTTCCGTAGTTGAGGACACGTCCTACATCCCTGAACCGAGTCTTGCAAGACTGTCTATTATAAATCCTATAGCAACCGACTTGCAGTATGTCTAGAGCGTCACTCTCAATGCTGTAGATGCGGGATAAACAGCCCCGCTTCCGGTCAGTTGATGCACACCCCATTCTAGATGCAAGTCGTCGTTGATATCGAAGGTGGGGAGTCTGGTCTCCACACCCACCTCAGATGCTGCATCCCACTCTTGAGACATGCTGATCCCTGAAGAAATGGTACTGGTTGAGCTTCCATGTACCTTCAGTGATAGTTCGGAATGTCTACAAAGCACACATGGTTCTGCGGCGTCTCGGTCTGCCAATCCCCAATCTAGACCAATTTCGTTTCTCTCTAATCCTGCTTCGATCGAAATGCCTGCCGCAACCGCTCCTCCGCCTTTCACGGCTTTGAAGGACCACAAACTCTTCACACCTCTGACAGTAGGCAAGTTTGCGTTGCAGCATCGAGTTGTCCAAGTGGGTCTTACATCCTCCCGAATTTCGTACCTTGAACATTGCTCACATGAATCCATAGTCGCCATGCACGCGTAATCGAGCTGTCCAGGAGGCGCCTGGAATCGGCGTGCCCGGCGATCTCCTGGTTGAGTATTATGGTCAGAGAGCTACGAAAGGCGGACTTCAAATTACCGAAGCTACCGACATTTGCCAGACAGCATCCGGTTATCCTGGGATTCCGGGGGTGTTCACAACCTCGCAGCTTGCAGGATGGAAGAGGGTTACAGATGCCGTCCACGCCAAAGGCGGGTTCATTGTTTGTCAGCTATGGTATACTGGAAGGGCCTCAAGTTCAGCAATGCGTGGCGGTAACCAGCCCTTGAGCTCATCTGGTATTCCGATGCAGGGCATCTACTTTGACGCAACACCTTGTGCTGAGGATCCTCCTCGACCGGCTAGCATTGCCGAGATCCATGAACTCATCGAAACGTGGGCCAAAGCTGCCAAAGGGGCCGTCGAAACGGCAGGCTTTGATGGAGTTGAGATACACGGTAATTGAGCTTCTACTGTTTTGGCAATAGCAAATATCTGACTCTCTATAGGGGCTAATGGATATATCCTGGACCAGTTCCTTCACGATAATGTTAACATTCGCGATGACGAGTATGGTGGCAACATTGAGAAGCGTTGCCGATTTCCTCTGGAGGTAATCAAAGCCGTCTGTGATGCCGTCGGCTCCGACAGAGTCGGGATTCGGTTATCGCCTTACAACTATTTCCAAGACACGAAAGATAGTGACCCAAACTCTCACTGGGCATATCTCTCCCGTCAGATTGCAGGGTTGCCTGAAAAGCAGCGACCCGCCTATGTTCACATGTGAGACTGGCAACCTTTGCCAATCTTCGTCGCAGTACTAATCAATGGCAGGATTGAGCCTCGATTCGATGAGGTCCTAAACGAGCAGCAGAAGTTAGCAGCTCTTGCTCAGTATACCTCGTCCAATGATAAGCAAATCGAGACCACCCAGGTCGCCAGGGCCGTCAACTCCTTGACTCCGTTCCGGAAGATTCTTCAGGTAGCTGGTATCAAGTTTCTTGCCGCTGGGGGATTCGATCGAGTCAGTGCTGCGACAAAGGTTGAGGACGGGGCTGCTGATGGTGTTGTGATGGGGCGGCATTTCATTGCGAACCCTGACTTGGTTGAGCGACTGAAGATGGGATATTCGCTCAATAAGTATGACCGGTCTACGTTTTACGGCGGTGACTACGATCTACGAAAGGGCTACATTGACTATCCGTTCTATGCAGCCAACGCTGATGAAGCATGAAGTCCATGCCGAGGAATTTCGACGAAAATCCACTAGAAGAAGTTGTTGATTAAGTAGAGACAGATGGAACTATAGATGCAATAGAAAGAATCATTCCATACCACTATTCTGTTACATTCTAGCTCCTAACGCAATTATTGATATGGCCTTTGTGTCAAGTCTAACGAATAAACTCAGCCATTGCCGATGGGGCACCCGCTTAAACACAGTAGATGAAGATGGCGTATCAAGGCTTAGAGAAGGCTTGAGCGCGTGAGTTGCAGTACGTCATTCGTCATGTCATTGAGCATTGTAGTCTATGGCTACTTAGACGTCTTGAGAAAGGATGTCACCTTTATCTGATAAACACAACATAATTGAGGTCGATGTGCTTGCAAGGGCATGAATCATTTCTCGTTTCTAATTTTCACTTTGACCATATCGTAGCGAAATTTCCTAGGAATGACGAATCACAAGAAGCCTGTAAAATCTTTTCGTTGCCTTCTGACATGAGAACTGTCCCGCAGAGTCAGATCTTGCTACCACATAGTAACGCCACCGTCGACGCGATAGTCACCACCGGTGCAGTATCTGTTGCTGAAATCAGTACTCCCTTTATCATATATTGACCTTCGATGCTTACCGGCTTGCATCGCCTGCCAAGAAGACACAGCATCCCTTGATGTCATCCGGCTCTGCTACTCGGCCATTCATGATTTCGTCCTTCCACCCTTCCATCAAGTGCGGAAACGGTGCGGTCATTTCCTTCATCAATCAGCTTCACTCGTCGGCTCCGGGCTAAAGAGTTTGTTCTTACCGTCCGTACGTATCCTGGACTAATTGAATTGACCCTGATGCCGTATTTGGTCATCTCCGCCGCAATGGCCGGAACCATCGCCTTCACGGCGCCCTTAGTCCCACAGTACGCCGAACTTCGCTGAGATCGAATCGCCATGTGACTTGCAATACTTGCCACGAGGATGATGCTCCCAACCTTGGTCCCATTACGTATCATCAATTTTGCAGCGAATTGAGCGGCGAAGTACACTCCTCGAGCGTTGACATTAAATAGCTTGGTAAAATCCTCCTCAGTCGTATCGAGAAACTCCACGTTCTTGTTCACACCGGCGCAAGCTACTAGAATATCCAGCTTGTTGTCGAAATCAGCCCCAAATGCATCGAAGCTTGAACGTAAACTCTCAGTGGACGTAACGTCAGTCTTGTAAAAGCGAATGGATACCCCGAATTTGGATGCAAGTTCTGATATGGACGTGACGGGTTCGATGATGTCAAAGAGAGCAACACTTGCCCCTGCCTCGGCCAGGCCTTGGGCAAAGGCCATACCGCACCCGCGAGCGCCGCCCGTCACAATGGCGACGCGGTCTTGGAGAGAGAACTGCAATTATCAGTCACAATTTGTGAGCCGCTACACCGCTTCGAGACCTCATACCTTGCTCATCTTAGTCCGGGGATGGAAGATAAAACGGATGAGTGGGTTGGGACGAATGGAGCGACGAAGAGAATCAAGCGGAGATCCAAACTAAGACGGACGCAATGTACTTCAGACGGAAAGCAAAATGTTAATCTGAGCCTACCAGTATTCGAGTTCTCTTACACGGAGGCGGAGATTCGCTCACAGCCATTCCAAATCAACACCCCACTCCATAAGTGGGAACACGAAAGTGGGAGAATTCCACCTCCTTTAACCCCGGCACTCCGCGTCAACAACAAACCAGTAAGAGTACACCGATAAGATGGCTAACCCATATCAATCATCTGAGATGGGGGCTCCCTCACGGACGCTGATACCGAGGTAGCATCCCCGCAGTAAAAGCATCCTCTTGTCCCCGCGTCCAACTCATCAACACAAAGTTGGATGTAGATCAAGGGCCATACGCACTAGCAGTGGAACCGAGAAGGCAATCATCGTCGTCAAAGATCATCATGGGGAAAAAGAAGGTTTTGGTCTCGTATGAACTCCATCCTAAAGCTTTACTGATTCGAGGCTTTTGCTAAGAACCACAGTTACGGTGTTGACATCGATGCTGTCGCAGGATGGCTTGGCTCATATGGTGGCGAGGATAGTACAAGCGACATCAGTCGGGGTATGTCTTTGGCACGAGATTGGGCAACCTGGCTTACTCCGTTCTAGGTCTCTGGGCAGGTACAGTTGGTACACGTCGTCTGCTCAAACTATTCGACAAGTATAATATCAAGGCATCCTGGTTCATTCCGGGACACTCTCTAGAGACCTTTCCCGAAGAGTGCGCAATGGTTCGTGACGCGGGACACGAGATTGGTCTGCATGGATACTCGCATGAAAACCCAACGGAAATGACATTCGAGCAGCAGAGAGACGTGCTCGACAAGTCATTCCGCTTGCTTACCGAGTTTTGCGGAAAACCTCCGAGGGGTTCGGTCACTCCGTGGTGGGAGTGCAGCAAGGAAGGGATGGAGCTGTTACTGAGCTACGGAGTTGAGTATGATCATAGCATGAGCCACGAAGACTGCCAAATGTATTGGTTGAGAACCGGCGATCAATGGACCAAGATCGACTACACCAAAAAGGCGGAAGAGTGGATGAAACCACTGGTCCCCGGCAATCTGACGGGGCTGGTGGAAATTCCTGGAAGTTGGCACATTGACGACCTGCCGCCTCTTACTTTCATGAAGAACTCGGCCAATTCGCATGGATGGGTTAATCCTCGGTGAGCTCTGATCCCGACACTGGCTGCTTCACGTACACGCAATTGACCTTCTCAGGGATCTCGAAGACATTTGGAGAGACCATTTTGACTACTTTTACCGAGAGTACGATGAGTTCATCTTTCCCATGACTATTCACCCCGATGCGTCCGGCCGCCCTCATGCTATTTTAATGCACGAAAGGCTCATTGAGCATATCAACAAGCATGAAGGCGTCGAATGGGTGACGATGGAACAGGTAAGCTTTCGATCCATAGATACGAGAAGAGGTCTTGACTGTTGTAGATGTGCGACCATTTCAAAAGCAGAAATACTCCACCGCCGGGTGCGGTGTTGCCTGCTAGTCGAGAAGAAGTTTTGCAGAGGCTGGGAATCAAAATATCTTAGTTTGGACGATGCTGATAGGAAGGGGACTTAGCGAGACGACTCAAGGAGACTCGCCTTATTACAATCAGGTTGATTGGTACACTGATGCCTTTTAAACGTGGAGCATGAAGCGAATGAGCTGTAGTTGGCGTAAGTATTAGTCTCGTGGATTTTGGTGGCTGCACCTCGATTTGTCCTTGTTTTCAACCTTTTATCGGGTCTGAAACGTCAATTCAATACTTTATTTCAACCAGCTAGGCTATGCCATCTATTTCACCTGTTGTGAAGACAGTAAGTCATTCAGGATCTTCCCCACTGCCAACACCTTCTCCTCTTCCAGGTTTCTGCCTACTATCTGCACACCAACAGGTAGGCCTAATTCCGCCATTTCCTCCTTGCGTTGTTCCCAAAGCTTTTGGTTCCACCCATCAGTCTCGTTCCTCGCGGCGTGATCCCAAGGCGCTCGACAGTCTTCCAACTCGACTTTCCCCCCAGGTATAGCCAAGGCTGTATAATCCAGAAAGTTCCATATCTTGGTGTATCCCACCCAGCGGCAGGCCCGATGCGGCACTGCGGAATGCGGCATGACTGGCATCAGCAAAGCGTCGACGGGTCTGCCGGCGACGGGGGATTTGATGCTGTTCCACTTCTCGAGATAGGATTGCTGCAGAGCCCTCTTGCGCTTGTTCAGTTGCCAATACTCGTACACGGATATCGGCTTGCCGATGTTGATGAGGTTTTCGACATGAGGGATGAACGGCTCTCCCCCGGCCGTTACTTCACGACGAATGTCCTCTCCTCCGTCAGCCGTGTAGTATTTGTCCACTACATCCACGCATTTGGCATGAAGACTAGGGTTCCAGTTTACGATCTCGTGGCCATCACTCTGGAGTTTCGTGGCAGCGTTGTTCACAACTCTTGCCACGGCTGGATGGGGCCTCACAACCCCGTCATCAGTGAGCAATCCGATCGTCAGCTTGCGGGACAGAGTTTCTTGATACAAAGTCTCCCTCCATGGAATTGGTGTACACCGACAATCTTTGGTCCACGGCTCAGCAAGCAGAATTTGTTTCATGACATGGTGGATGGATGATAGCGTGCGAGCCAGAGGTCCCACGGATGATGGGACATGTTCCTGACCTTCTGTCGATACAGGTACCCCCGTGTATGGCAAACGAGCGCTCTAGGTCAGTATTAGCTATTCATTACTCGAAGCCACGAAGAATGGGAACGAGGACTGACGCTGGGTTTGAAGCCATAGAGGCCCATCATGTGGGCTGGGATACGAATGCTCCCGCCAATATCAGTTCCCCATCCTACCACGCTTCCCTTGAGACTCAGCAACGCCGACTCTCCGCCTGTAGAACCTCCCGGCGTGTAATCCGACTTCGTTGGGTTGGTAGTCAAGCCCCAGAGCGGATTTTCAGTCTCGCACCACTGATCGTGTCAGTAGTCATCAGAAAAAGCCGTAGCATGGAGGTATACCATGATGCTTTGGGGGAGATTTGTCTTCGCCAAGATGATGGCGCCAAGACTTCGCAGTATCTGAACTAGAACTGCGTCGCTCGTAGCTGGCTTGAACGCTCGGGCAGTGTAACCAAGCGTCGTATCATATCCTTTGACGTTGAACTGATCTTTGATGGTCATGGGAATCCCGTGGAGCGGGCCAATAGCCTTCCCCTCTGCTGAATGAAAGTCATCAAGTGCACTTGCTTGATTTATCGCTTCTTGGAAGAGAACTTCAGTGAGGCTATCAGATCAAGATTAGCTTTTGAACGAGAAATTAAGTCAAAATACTCAAAGAGTTCGCTTGCCAATTTGTCTGTGTAAGTGTCAGTCACTGAGGCGGCCTACAACACAGAGTAGCATTACTTCATGATGGGCCTTAGTCGCGCTATCGCAGGTCAACTCAAACTCACGCAAGCCCGTCAAGTTGAAGTGAACGATACCTCTCAATATAGGCCCTTGCGACATCCGTGCTGGAAAGCTTCCCTTGACTTATCAGATCACAGAGCTTGACACTGTCGCCGATGGCTGTTATATCCGAGGTATTTCGTCGGGTATCGGCATCCAAAGCCGTCCCTCCGTCTGAACTTGGACCCGGCTTAGCTACGGCAGTCAATGATTCCTGCCGTTGTAGCTTCTTTTGAGTAACAACATCTTCCCATTTGCTCTTCGTCATTGGTGTTGAAGCCATGTCGGCCGTATTCGTGTAAGGTCTGAGTGGTGGCATGCCGTCTAGCTCTCCTCGGCTTCAAGGTTATCCACATCGGGTCATTAGTAGGCTGGGTTCACGAGTTTAGAGCCGCACTGGCGACCTGGGCATTAAAAATTCCTGAGTCATTCAAGAGAGACACATGGACTGTGATACGGCTCATCGTCGGCATCATCTGCCCAACAGAACGTCGATAGAATAGAGAAAGAGGCTTTGAGCTATCGGCAAAGCCCCCACGTTGAACTGGATTTTGTTATCAGTGGATTCGAATGCAACTCAAGATCCACTCACACGAACCGGGATTAACAAGTGGACGCCCAGAACTCGGAGTACTGTCCGTGATAGAGTGGTGGCCATCGAACTGATTCAAAAGTGGGGGAATCTCGGCGTCTCCCGAAGGCTGATGCAATGCTAAGTGGATTGATGAAGGTGGATTACTGTCTCCCAGACAGATGAAGTTCAGCTACATTATGAATCTCTTTGTGGGCCTTGGAAAGGGAGAGACTCTTACGGGATGGTGTTGAAAGATATTTTGCTTCCATCGTCACTTAATGCTCAATTGAGACGTCACGATCAACCCACGAGAAAATGACGCTCAGTAACGAGACCAACGGAACCTTGAATGACACTTCGGATGTCTGCATCGTAGGAGCTGGGCCCGCAGGTTTGATGCTAGCGTGAGTATAGCAACTGGCCTGCCGAGTACGCTTTGTTAATACCCCGTGATAGAGATAACTTGGCTCGTTTTGGTATCAAATCTCAAATCATCGACGAGCGAGATGACCAGACAGGCGCAGGCCGCGCCGACGGCTTGCAGCCCAAGACAATTGAAACGCTGCGCATGCTACGCCTAGCAGATGACCTCATCCGAGTCAGTACGAAAGTCTTCGATATCTGCATTTGGGGTCAAGAAAGTGGCAAAGGGTTGAGACGACTGGACCGAAAAATTCATTATCCGCAAGACACTGTCGATGTTCTCGATCCTTACATCTTACTGTGCCACCAAGGCATGGTCGAAGCGACTTTTATCAAGGCAATGAGGGAGAGAGGAGTTGAGGTTCAAAGACGCACCCGCTTCGGATCGTACGAGTCCCTCTCAGACGGAAGGTTGAGGATCAAAGTCTTGAACGACGGAGTTGAAAAGTTCATTCACTCTAAATATCTAGTAGGATGTAATTGCTTCCAATCAGCAATTGATTTTATGGGTGGACTAATGACTCTTAGGCGATGGAGCTCACTCCAAAGTCCGCAAGGCTATCCCCGGGGCCGTATCCGAAGGAAGCTCTTCCGAGTCGGTATGGGGAGTCTTGGATGGAGAACTACGAACCAATTTCCCAGACATTTGGTCCAAGACCATTGTGTTTCATCCCCAGCACGGCTCTGTTCTGATCATACCCAGAGAACGCGCCATGACGAGATTCTACATAGAACTCAAAGCAGACGTCACCACTGGCACTCCGGTTCCCGTCGATATCAGTCAGGAGGCTGTCATGGAGCGAGCTCGACATATCTGTGCACCGTACCAATTGGATTGGAAGACAGTAGAATGGTTTGGTCGATATCAGATTGGTCAAAGAGTGGCCAATAGGTTCATGGACCAGGACAAGAGAGCCATCATTGCTGGAGATGCCAGCCACACGCACTCACCGAAAGCAGCCCAGGGAATGAACACCAGTGTGCATGATGCATGGAACCTCGGCTGGAAACTCAACTTAGAGCTGAGAGGGTTGGCCAAGCCAAGCTTACTGGCGAGCTACGAGTCGGAGAGGAGAAAGATTGCCCAAGACCTGATCAACTTCGATTACGAGCACGCGAATCAGATTGCCGCTGGAGACAGCAACGCGTTGGCTGAGAACTTTCGAACCAACTTGCGCTTCATATCAGGCGTTGGAGTCGAGTATTCGGAAAACATCCTGAACAGCGGTCACGACGTATCGACTGGCGCGCTTCGCCCCGGGTCTATCCTCCCGCCCGCGAAGGTCATCAGATATATCGATCACAACCCAGTTGATGTGCAGCTGGATATTCCAATTCTGGGTCAGTTCAGGATTTACGTTCTCGCTGGTAACATCAGGGATCCAGATGCGGCAGGCTTTCTCAGCAATTTCAGCCTCGAAGCTTTCGCACCCGACTCGGTACTGGGTCGACTCTCAGTCGCAGCCCGAAAGTCCTATGCGCAGAAGCCAAGGCTCCAGGGTGCTGAAGACGTCTATTTCCGCCATGAGCGGTATACTGCCAGTGATTTGTTTACAGTCGCTCTCCTAAGTACGTTTTCGATGAATCGCTCGATGGGTCCCTGCTAACATCTCTTAGCCACGACTGAGAAGAGACACTTTGAGATTGAACAGTTGCCTGCCGTCTTCTCGGAAAGTCCATGGACAGTTTACCTAGACAGCGTGCCGGCCTTGGATACGCAGGGGAAGCTCTGTACACAAAAGTGGCTTGGGAAATCAGAACCAGGACAAGTCGCCATTGTCATTGTGCGACCAGACAATTATGTTGGAAGTGTCTCTAGGTGGAAAGTTTCTAAAGACGGAGCGGGCTCACAAGCAGCCAGCTGGTTAGGGAACTATTTTAACGGTTTCCTCAAAGCCTAACATCATTTTTCACAGATGGGTCAATTATAGCAGCGTTCCTTCGCAATGTACACTGCATCAAAACTGTTGACGTGACTTGGACGAGATATTAGTATTTTCGTCTCTACAGCAATTCGTACTGGTTAATCTGCCTCCACGGTATGAGACCCCTTAGAACCGTGACGGCGGAATGCGCAATCCCCCATCTCACCCTTTCCAAGACGTTGGCCATTATCCAGACCAGCCCGCCGATTCTGCACTGCCCTTGCATCAACGCCATATCTGCAGGCGACTCGCTCTTCATCATGCTTGCTATGAACGTTTTCATCTCCGTCTGCGCGTCCCAGGTGATTTCGTCGTCGTCCGCACCGTCGCCTCGAGCCTTTCCCGTGCGATGGAAGGCCCAGCTCGTCAACGTTGCCAGGTATAGGCACCACGGGACATGGAACAATCCCATGGGATCAAAGTCCACGAGATTGTGCGAGGTGTCTTGCAGCAGCATCGCCGCATGCCAGGCTGCCTTGGCGGCCGAGGTCGATTGCGCACCCGTCGTGTTCCCGGACGCCCACCCTTTAATCACACGCTCAGAACGAAGGTAGTCGTTTCGCTGGACAGGTCGCCCGAGGATGTGTCGAGCCCCAGCGTAAATCTGCAAGTCGAGAAACTCCGTGTTGAGCAAGATTTGAGCGGCATGATAAACAGAATTATAGCCAGTGGCGAAGACTGCAAACTCCCGTCGGGCCTCATTGATGGACGCATCAGACTCCAAGGATCCCTGCTCCTGGTGACTTGCGACGACAGTGGCGCAATGCAAGTCAAAATCAGCTTTCCAAAGATCATATGCGACGGCGATACGGTCCCGCCATGTCCCCAAGCCAGAACCATGCTCACTGGGAATCGCTCCCAAGCTGGTTTGATCACGACGCTGCATATCCCAAAAGATGGACATGAGGCCATGCAAGACGAGAATCTGAGACAGGCTGTTCGATAGAGGGGGTCGGGGAGATGATGGCGTCAGGTAGGATTTAAGCGTGCTCAAAAACTGCGGCTCCTGCGTATAGTTGGCGCCGTGGCTCTTCCACTCGTACGCTGTCTCGGCTTCCCACAGCGACTGGGAGCAGGGCAATTGCAATCGAAGCTCGAATGATGACATGCAAAGCGACTGACAGAAGAGAACGGCATGTTGTGTGTCCCACAAGAAGCACAGAAGTGCAAGCCTGTGCTGGTCAGTTGTATTCCTCCTCAGGCCGAGAATCGAACCATGCTCACCGTTTCTTTTGTTCGGCTTCTGCCCATAGATGCCACATCACCTCTAGGTCCTTAATGCTTTCGTTGGCTTGATCAGGTCCGATCGGTTGAACAGTCTGACAATCTGAACGTCGGATGAGGTTGATGAGAAGGCCATGGAACAAATGGCTCATGTCGTGCTGTGTCTGGCCTGCTCTACATTTACCTATAAAACAAGTTAATTAATCGGACGACATGTTTCTCGTGGGGGGGCAGTATGTACCAAAACACTCGACGAGGAGAATTGTTTCCAGCACCCAGAGCTCAGGTCGTGCAGAGAAGCCAGAATGAGCGAAGATGGCAGGGCGCATGACATCGTGGATACAAACGGCAAGCTGGTGCGCGTCTTTACCCGAGTACGTCGCGCCCAGCAGGATCATTGCCAGGAGAAGTAGAGTATCTACATTGCTAGCGACAAAAGTGCAACGATGAATGAGCGGATATGTCGTGTTGAAACGAGTAAAGTACAGATCGAGATATCCTTGTAGAGACGGTGACGAAAGCAGTCTATTTTCACGATCGATAGACTCGTTGCCGGGTAACACTGGTCTCAGTGACTCGACAAGATCCAAGACCTCTTCTCGAGTGCATTCATCGATGCAGGGCAGTGAGGTTGGACGTCTCAGCGTTGCGAGAGGCCTTTCAAGTTGCGTAGAGCCTAAGCTTAGAACAGCTTCCTCAGACGATCCCCATCCGTCATAACTTTGGGCAGCAACTTGTGGGGGAGAGCACTCGGAGTCGATGGGAGGTTGCCTATGAGCTTTGGAGCTAACACCAATAGACAGATCTTCAGGATGGGCTCTGCTTCCATGAGTCTCCTTGACGGCAGTTTCTTCAGTCTGAGCAGAGCTCTGCAGTGATTCTGGAGGTGTGGCCCCTTCGGTCTGGGGCTTCGGCCAAGATGTTGGCATCAAATCCTGCTCTTGGTGGTGCTGGTTCATTTCCACGGTCCCCATGTCCATCCCAAAGTTAGCATCAAAAAGCCAGTTGTAGTTGGTCGCAGTGGTATATGGCATGTTGAAAGAACTAGCCGTGTCGGGCTGGAAAACATCGTCGTAAGGAAAAGAAGTCCCGCCTTGGTTCTGTGAAGTGGAGGACGAGAAGGACGAGTGCCAGAACGAGTCCGTGGGGTGATAAGCGGCAGGCGGAAATGAAGAAGAAGAGAATATTGCACTAGTTTCACAACCAGTCTCCCCATGCTGAGAGTTGAACACTAGATCTTCGAGTGACTCGGAGTTGATGTTGGACGAAGCTACGTTGGAGCTCTGCTGTGATGTTGGGGGCGAAATCGGGGCCGGAGGTAGGGTCGACGACGATGGCTGATTTGCTTCCAACGGGCCTCCTCTGTGAAATGAAGCGTTCTCTGGAGAGTCTCCTAATATTGGGCGCTTTTGAACGATTGTCCCATCAAACTGTTTCCAAGCCCTCTTGCGAGTATGTAACGTCCCATGGCCACCAGCTTCCTCGTCCTTTTGTCGATGCCGGTCGAGGTGTCGATCTTCGAATCACGAATAAATCTTAGCCTCGGAAACGCACTGACAATGGAAGGAAACTAACCGAGAAGATCCCTACGCTTGAAGTGAGCCCGACAGCGCGGGCAGGTTGCATCCCCGGCCGTGTGGTTCAGCGCGTGCCGGTTCAGATGCTCCAAGCGAGTGAAGCGCTTGCTGCAGCCCTCGTTCTTGCAGACGAAGCTCTTGCTGGGGCGACCCCCATTCTTGTCGGTGCTGCCGCTGCCAGCTTTCTGCCGCAGAGTATCCATGGCTACCCCTTCGCCGGAGCGATCGGTGATGGGGGACTGTAGAGATGGGAGGGAGATGCTATCCCACTCAAGAGAGGGATTTCAGGTTCCCCCACAGATGGGATCTTCGGCCTCCATCGCCAATGCCGTCCACACCTCCGAGCCACCAGGCAATGATCGGCGTTAGTCCGCAGAGTTCAAGATAAGAATGGGGTGAGTGGAGGAGGCAAGGGTTCAAGGGTGGGGGTGGGGTAAGGGTGGTTGAAGCCCGGGGAACTGATGACGGATCAGCTTTAGAAGAGAGGTCGATTGCGGACATCGGAGAGACCTGTTTAATCGACGAGTCGACTTTCTAATTTTGGAGGGCATCGAACTCCAGTAACAACTTGGCATGCGGAGTTGACACGCCCGCAGGTCCTGCTCACTCATATGAGTCGTTTCCACAACACCAAACAATACAGGAACTACCAGACCACATGAGGCAGCAGCTGGCAGACATGACTTCCCCTAACCACATTCAAGAACCAATTCAAAGGTCTGAAACGTCACGGCTGAACGTGAGACCCCCCCCTTGCCCTAAGTCAAAATGGTGTCAACTAACGACATCCAGGTCATTGTCGTTGGTGCGGGACTTGGTGGCTTGGGCGCCGCCATCGCCATTTTACTAGCCGGCCACGCTGTCACATTGCTGGAGTCAGCTTCAGCCATCGGCGAAGTTGGCGCGGGCATCCAAGTTCTCCCAAACTCCGCCAGGGTGCTGTGGTCGTGGGGGTTGGAGGGCAAGCTGAGGGAGTGCGCCACGCGGCCCAAGAAGTGCAACTTTCTCGGCTGGAAGGGGAACTACCTGTCGAGCATGGACTACCATGCCTACGCGAGAGCTCTCGGCTCGCCGTTCTGGGATTTCCACCGAGCGAACCTGCACCAATGTCTCCTGGACCGAGCGGTCGAGCTGGGGGCCAAGTTGATGACCGACTGCAAGGTCAGCAATTTCACCGTGGCTGAAGACAATCTATCTGCCACAGTCCTACTCGCCAACGGCACGAGCATGGGTGCCGACCTGGTAGTTGGCGCCGACGGGATCAACTCCAGCCTCCGGGACATCCTGGTGGGCCACCCAGACCCGCCTCAGCCCACGGGTGACATCGCGTATCGTCTCCTCCTCAATACCGAAGAGATGTTGGCGGACCCTGAGCTCCGGGAGTTCATCAGGGACCCGCAGGTGAACTACTGGATAGGGCCCGACAAGCATGTGGTCAACTATGTCCTCAAGGGGGGCGAGCTTTTCAACATGGTGCTCCTGGTTCCCGATGACATGCCCGCCGGCGCCAAAACGCTAGCTGGAAACGTCGACGAGATGCGGGCCCATTACAGGGATTGGGATTATCGGATCAGAAAATTGCTGCTTCTGTGCGAATCCGTCACCAAGTGGCGCTTGTGCATTCGCCCTGGCATGGAGACGAGCTGGTCCCACCCGTCGGGAGCCGTGACCCTGCTCGGCGATGCCGTCCACGCCACTCTGCCCTACCTCGCTAGCGGAGCGGGTATGGCCCTGGAAGACGGCGGGGTGCTGGGCCTCTGTCTCGCCCGGCTGACGGACAAGTCGGCCGCCTCAAAGCGCCAGGCCCTGCGGGTGTACGAAGATTGCCGCCGGTCGAGAACGGAGAAGGTGGTGGCGCGGGGGACCTACAACCAGGAGATGTACCACCTCGCCGACGGAGAGGAGCAGCGGGCCCGGGACAAGTTGCTCCAAGAGTTTGGGCGTCTCGATGACGCGTGGGCAGCTGATGAAACCAATAGCCTGGAAAGTAGCGAAGAGACCGGGGCCGATCCCCTCCCCTGGAGGAGGTACGGGGTTGGACGTTGGTTGTTGACTTATGACATGTTCACGGATGTCAAGGATGCCTGGGCGAGATCGTTGGGCTCACGGGAGTCTTAGTGCAGGTTTTTGGATATTGGCTAGGTAATTTAGGTGCCCCGATGCCCAACTTGTGAAAACGAACGCTACTCTAATTAGCCCGTGACCCATCATCAGTCCGTCCCGGGAGATCCATCAGCCCTGAGGACTGCCGCCCGTCTCTCACCAAACGGCGAGCCGCGTCGTTAGTATTCTCTCGAATCAGTCCAGCCACTTGCATACGAAAACACAGGCTGGAAATTATCCCTTGGTCCACATCGTTGGCCTAATAACAATGCGCGTCTAGCGCAAGTGTCTCACCGCCTCCTCCACGTAGGCGTGACCGTACGAATGATGATGATGCATCATCATCTCCGCTCTGGATCGCAGGCATGGAGCAATCTCAAGAAGTGAGCTAGACGACTAGTTTCTGATCCCAGCCCTAAACAAAATAACTGGAGCCTCACCATGTGTGAATTTGTCGTGATTACTTTCAACGCAGGGGGGGGGGAGGGGGGGGGCAAAGAATCCTTCCCCTGCCGGCTTGGTCTCCCACCGGCAGATACCGTTCAGGGTCCAGTCTCTGCTTTTAGGAACGCCGACAAGGATCGAGAACCGAGCTCGGGAGGGGGGGCTGGGATGAGTTGGAGCACTGGGCGGGAGAGTGTCTGGGCGATCGGTAGCTGAGCTGCCGTCCGCGTAGGCGGCGATGGCATGCAACATGATTCGCGTAGTAAAGCAGAGTAGAGGAGAATACTGGCGTCTCTGAATGAATGACAACTAAATACATATCGGAGAGATCGTGACTTTCTGCGCGGACAATTTGTATCAAGGACTACAGACACTGAGAGCGAGTGAAACGGGCAAAACATGCCCCAAAGCCGACCATTTCCTGCAACAACGCCCGTGGAACTCAGATTCCCTTTGACTCATCGTCGACCACGACCTTCATAGGCACCATGTATTGATAAGGAGCGAAGCCAGTGCGACAGTCCTGCATGACCACGGCAGGTCTCGTCACCAACTGCACCGGCTTTCCCTCAATGTCCTCGTCTTCGTCCCCAGTGGTCATACACGCCCCGAATCTGCAGGATCTTCGCGCGGGGAATCCCCAAATGGCCGTCTGAGGGGTCTTAGGGTCGTCGTCATCGTCTCTGTTGTTGTTTTTGTCGTCGTCGTCGTCGTCGTCGTCGCGTCTGTTGTTGGTTTCATTGTTGTCGTCATCGTCGGCCGGCCCTGATCGCCAAGCCATCCAAAATCTTCTCGACGATTCGTCCAGATAATCCCTGAGCCCCAGTACCGCGTAGGCAACGTTGTATAGTAGGGAAGTTTTACCGGCCAATAGGGCAATCTCATCATCATCAGCACCGCACAGTTCTCCGGTATCGCGGGCCATTGCAAGAGCCAGAGACTCTACGTGCTTGCTCCGGCTTTTAATTTCTTTTCGGACTATTCCAGATCTCCTCACCAAAACGTCCAACGTCTTTCGGTACAAGAGATAAGCTGCGTTCATCGACTTCCATTCCCAGGGCTGATCATATGCTTCAGTATGATACAGTCAGTAACGAGTAAGTTAGAGATGAAGAGAGATGGGCAATCTATACGAGATAATTACTTACTGTTCTTCAGAAGCACATTCATCTCGCCGAATGGTGGCATATCTGAATACGGATGTATCTCCCACCAGCTGGCCGAGAGCCACTTCTCACAAACAGTATGCCAGATGCGTGCTTCAAGAATATACCTAGACTTCTTTTTGTCCTCCAGGTATTCTTTAGCCTTGGGAGTCCAGAGGTTGAGCATGTTCTGCGTGTCGGGGCTAAGTTTGGCCCAGGAGAAGGAACGCTCCGAGAAGTGGCCGGTTACAGCTCTCGAGATTAAATCCGAAAGTTGTTGGTAGACGTCAAGCATATCTTCGTCGGACATGTCCAACAATTCATCAGTCTCCATCATATCCAGGGCTTGCTTGCAGGTTTTCAAGGCTTCTGCCCCAATGCCATACCTTCTGTCGACATCTGGATGATAATAGTCTAACGGCTCTTCGACTTGAAGGGACGCATGGTCTGGGGACTCAGGGCCGGACTTCTTCAGGTCGTCTGAGAAATCCTCTCCAGGGGTGTGATGGAGGGCCGTGATACCTTGAGGGGGGCTCGAGTTGATCTTGTCAATCTCTCCGTCTTTTTCTGACATAGCTGCCTCTTTCTCCTGAAGACGTGGGGATCTGCGAAGACCGTAGGGCTCCCCTTGACCTTGAGGTTCTTGACCTTCACGCCCAAGATTGGCGGATGACTTGGTAGTGGCGGAATGTTTGGGCATGATGACTGATGCTGGAAGGAAATGAAACGGGGTAGAATAAGAAGGCGGCCTACGGCAGTGTTTGGTAGGAAGGGGGCAGTGAAGTGGTGTCGGATCGGCTTGATTGCGTTGGACGAGAGGCACAAGGAGATTCGATCAATCTTGATGAGGGGGCCTGCCTTACTCCACGGAAGTGGGACAACGGAGAAAGTTAGGAATCTGGAAATGGGGTGACGGAGAAATTGGCACCCCGTGGCTCTCATGTCTTTCCCTGTCGACATGAACCTGAACAAAGACTCTGACGCTAGCCATGGCCCGTGGGGTCGTGAGGCGTGTAGATCTCCGACCCCCTGCTTCGCTAGCTTGTTCACAGACCAACTTTGACGTCCGTTCTCCATTGCCATGTGTGGGTGTGTGACCCTTGGTGATTGACACAGGTGACACATGCAATAGGGAGTGGCCAGACCCAATTCATCTCCCAACCTCTCAGCCCAGGCCACCAAGCGAAGTCTGCGCTTGCCTAGGCGTTTGATTCTTTGTTTTCGGTGACGTCTTGCGGATGAGACGGCTGCCTCCCTACCGTTGCAAGCAGCCGCTTGGTGAGGACCGTGAGATGCCACCTTGTCACCAACCTTGCTCGTAAACCAGCATGCTAGGCAGAGTGCGTTCTTTTCATTGGGTCTCAGTGGGGAAAGGGAGAAAGAGACTAATTTGATGTGCTTCGTATTTGGGCTAGCTGCGCCATTGGTTGAACCGCACCACCGCTGCCTGCCTGGATACAGAGTATGGAATACGGATAGAAACAGATGACAAGTCGCAAATGATGAAAACGCTCCTCAGAGACTGACCGCTCAAGGAGTTACGTTGGGCAACGAACCAATAGCGTATCCCGTCTAGGGTCGATAAACGAATGACCCCCTCAAGAAGAGCAGGAGAACGATGCCTTGCTCCGAGTTATAAAGTCCAACTTCTTGCACCCAGAGGTTTCTACCACACACAGAAATTTTCACTCATCGATCAAACGAAGCAACCGCTGCCTTGTCTTACCTCTCTATCACACAACCACTGCCTCGTCTTGCTACCCTGTCACACAACCGCTGCCTTGTCTTCCCTCTCAATCACACAACCACTACCTCGTCTTACTACCCTGTCACGCAACCGCTGCCTTATCTTACCTCTCTATCACACAACCACTGCCTTGTCTTGCTGCCCTGTCACACAGCCACTTGCATACCATGGCCGTCCCTAACAACCAAATGGAGCTGACTGTTGTCATCGACCTTGGCGCATCGTAAGTTTTTACCAGCTGCTGAACACCTTCCGCCCTCCTAGCCCTCTACACTACTTCCAAATGCTCACAATTGCTCGCCGGATAGGCGTACCAAGTTCTTGGCCAGGGTCGAACAGGGTGGGAGACGACGTAAGCATGAATCTGGTCGTCTCCTTTTCTCTGAAAAAATTCCTTCCATCTTATACGTCCAACCCGGGGGTGGTAGGCGTATTAGTGAGACCTCCCTGGACGATAGCTGGACTGCCTTGAAGTGGTTCAAAATGCTTCTCCTCCACGAGGACGATTGGCCGCATCACGCCAAGCACTCCCGCTTACTGCAGCTGGCAGCGGCTACAGTTCGCTCAGAGGGCATGACAGCTCTCCAGGTAGTCGCTGATTTCTTGAGAGAGCTCTGGCTAAAGATCACCAAGCTTGTTACCGCCAAACTGGAGTTGGGCCCTACGGAGCTCCAGAAATTTGGTTTGCGTCTGGTATTGACTGTACCGGCTGCCTGGCCACAAGATGCCATGCAACGCATGGAAAAGGCTGTGGGTCAGGCGGGCATCATGCAATCAATGCGAGCCTCAGATCTTACCTTCATGCGAGAGCAAGAGGCCGCTGGCACTTTTTTTATCAATCGTAGATTCACTGAGGTTTCAAAAGGTGATGTGTTCGTCGTCTGCGACAGCGGTGGTTTGACAGTAGTGAGTTTGTCTTCTTCTAATCCCACCCTGTGCATACACTTAACACCTTGACTAGGATGCCGCAACCTACCAAGTCACCTTTTCTGATCGGGGAGGATTTCAATTTGTCGAGCGCGTTATCGGAGAGAGTCGACTCTGCGGCAGTGTCTTCTTTCATGAGGGTTTCCTCACGTGCTTGAAGAACAAAGTATGTTCCGTCACTGGAGACCCGGCGGCCGCGGAGAAGCTCAGTCCTGCATTCTGGACCACTGCAATGAGCTGGTGGGACGCAATAGGGGGTCTTCCGGCGGCACAGACTCCAGAAACTAGACCTGTTGACTTCCCGCATCAGCTCGTCTACACAGAAGCCCCAGACTCAGCGACCGACACTGATGTCTCCATCTCGTTCTCAAGGTCAGAATACCTTCACAACTCTCCCGGATTCCCGTCGTCTCGTCACGTTTCTCTCGAATGCTCGCTTGTTCGAAAGCCAGAATTCTACTCCGTACCCGTTCTCCCAGCCCTGGTCTTCATTCACTAACAAAGATAAATAGGGCAGACATAGCGTCCATTCAAACTCCGATCGTGGAAGAGGTCGTGGAAATGGTGAAACGTCAAGTTCAGACCGCCAGACAGACCCTAGGGGAGATTCCAGAGGTAAGGCAGGGCATGCTCCATCTATCACAGAGTACCACGCCAGCTTGCTGATATCGTTCCCAACCAGTTTGTTTACCTTACTGGTAACTTTGCGAATTCCCTGTTCTCTGCAGCTCTGGAACAAAGCATGACAGGCAAGACCAAGATAGTTCGCGACTATGGAAGCAGCTGGTGAGTCTTGATTGCGAATCTGATGCAGCCCTAGAATCGATCTTCCGTCATCAAAATACAGGCATATCTAACCTGGCGCAGGAAGTCGGTCATTTTGGGTGCCGCGTTCAACATGGCGAAAGGGAACCACGCAGATGGTAGACGCATCATACGGACTGAACCGCGTCCAGTTTTCCAGTCCTATGGGGTTCTACTAGGTGAGACTGGGGGGAACCTCGTCCACTGGGTCGTCAGAAAGGTTCGTACGCCTCGATAAATGTAGATGCTGAGAACGTGAGCTAAATAAAACCTCTAGAACGTACTTCTTTCTGGAACGATCCCCAGCAGCTTCAAGGTGCCAAATAATGCGTTCTCATCTCGACAATCTATGAACGGCCATGTGCTCTCGTTGACGGTCTTCTGTGCTAATGACCACTCAGACCAAGCCAATGCTGCCAACGCGAGGGCGTTTTGCCGCATCTCGTGGAAGAAACCTAGTCTTTCTATTTCGCCCAAGGATGAAATCTCTCTCCAGGTTGTGCATAGCACTTACCGCGGAGTATCAGTCTCGTCCTTATGCCTCAATGGTGAGGATGTTGAGACGGAGAGAGTTATCGTGGACTATTTTGTCGATGGCAGCCTTGGAGGTTTCTAAGAGGGCAGCGGGGTCAACCAAGAATGGGATACTGAGAAAAGAAAAAAAAAATTGTTTACGGATATGGATGGGTTGTTCGTCATTTCTTTGGTGCTTTTCGTTGAGGAACTGGGGCGTGTACGCCAGATTGGACAATTAATAGTGGAGGAAAGAGATTGCTGATACTCTCGTTTTTTTTTTTTTTT
>JAMYIC010001220.1:3284-29315 GCA_024112705.1 Microcera coccophila
GGAGGTTCGTTCATACTTGAGCCTTAGGATAGTCGTTGACGCTGCGGTTATTTATGAACTTCTTATCGGCCAAGCTTCACGATTTCTTCTTTCCCAGCCGCTTGGCCAACCCTCCCCAATTATTTCCCACAGACTTTCCTTAAGCCCCCCGCCCTCCTCGCCCAAACAATCACCTCAGCCTTCGAACGGGTACGAGGGTGAGGCCACCCGAAAGCGAAATCGGCCGGTGGATCTTTCTCGTTGCCGCTCATTTCCTTTCCTTTGTGATCTGCGGGTGCTATCCAAACTCGTCACATTTCCCTGGCAAGCCTGCCTAGGACTCGGAAGGCCCTGCCTACCTACGGGCTTAGTAGGCGGCCGATCTACTTAGTCTGCTCCAAGGCTGCTTCCTCTGGGAATCGCCATGGGACAGGGTGGTGATGAATATGCGTCGCTGTTCTCGAGTCCCCTGTGGATCACAGATGAGGCACTAGGAGGAGGCTTTGGATGGGGAGGCGTCGACGGCAACGGGACTGACAACGAAAACGGTAGCGACAGCGCCAGCGCCAGCGACAGCGCCAGCGACAACGGCGACGGTGACGGCGACGATCATGCCATGATTAATAAAAGCTTCCTCGACACCGAGACGTTGTGTTCTCTCTCTAGCTTCGCTCATCCTTACTCGAATGCCACCCCAACCCGCAAACGTGCAGACGTCGCCTCCTCGACCACTAGCGAAGACCTTTTTGCCAACGCAACCTCGTTCGCCAGCGATAGCTTCATGAGCTTCAGCTTCAGCTCTGACATTGACATCGACGCTGGCATCGGTGCTGGCATTGGCACCGGCATCGGCGCCGGATGCCTGCAGCAAACTCGAGACTTCAGCTCTGACACCTTTTTGCTATCTCGCCAGACGAGCGCCGCGACTATGGCCGTGACGACGTCCCAAAACGCCACGGAGGACGCTAACGATGCCCATTTACCGCCGAGCTTCAGCCATCTTCTCGTCGAAAGCCAGCTTCGGTGCCAGGAACCGCAGCCTGGCCTGTACCTTCCGCCCAACCCTGAACGTGATCGACACCAGGTGGTTGGAGGCCAGCGGCCGAAGCAGCATCATGACTTTCAACTCTTCGCCGACCTGGACTTCGACCATTTATTCCCCGACACCCCCCTTGACCACAGCGAGCAACGCCCTCCCTCGTCTTCCAGCCGCCGACGATACGGCTCTCACAGCAAGACCTCCGACTTTTATGAGGCCCTGAAATACCTGCGTATCTCGTCAGAGGAAACCTCGCCCGTCATCACCGCCCGCCCGTCCATGGCCATGACCAGGGACGAGTTTGAGGCTCTACCACCAACCATCCAGCGAAAGGTAAGCTCGTCCGTTTCTTTCCTTCATGCTTTGCCAAACTGCCTTTCACCACGGAGACTTGACGGGAATAACATTGACTCCGGACTGGCCTGCGACGCGGCACTATTCTCATCTTCGTCCCGCCCGCATCTCCGCGGGCACGCTCACTCCTCCTTGTCGTTTTCGATAGGTCATTTCGCCCTCCCCCGTTAGTAAATTCTGGGACTGTCTTATTCCGAGTCGAAAGCTCGACCAATATGAACAGACTTCCGCAGCGATAACGAACAGACACCCTCAAGCCTCTTGCTCTCCCTGCGGCGAGTTGCCCAGGATGCCTCTGATTGGACCCGCTTGAATCCGTCACCACAACGATCCAACCCGCATCTGTGTCTTATTGCATGATGCCGCGGCGAACGGAGCTAATTGCCGCCTGGGCATGGCGAGTTCCCACACTTACACAACGCCAACGAACGCCCAAAATATCGACCAACGTCTAAAGCACCTGGCATACAATTCGCGGCGTTGCCCGTTCCCCACACGAGTGTGTCTGAGCTGTCGGAACGCTCAAACATGATGCTGGTATTGGCTGGGGCTGGGTTGAAGCTCGACAAAGCAGTCGACACTCATTTCTCCGCCTCCCCCCTCACGACCCTGGCCAAGAAGCCTTGGACTGCAACCCCCAATAGATCCATGTCGGTTACAGCACAAAGTCTCTAGCACAGCATGGCCTAACTGGCAAGCCCACGCACTAAAACGCGTTCATTCGCTCTACGTCGTGCCCCCCGGCGTCGATGAACCCAATGAAACTGCCCTTCCTCTACGGCACTACTTGGTTCCTGCATTGAGACATGTCCACTCCCCCTACAGCTATGTCCCTCAGCCGCCACCTTAATAGTCTTGGCTCCCCTCTGCTGTCTGTTTTCCTCCGGCTGTCGTCACATTTGCCTGCATTGTGACATTGCTAATGATATGATCATGTGCTGTCGCTCCTGATTGCTAAACAACCTTTTCCAGTACTTTTCTACCCTCGAGCGATTACGTTTTGTCAGCCCCGACTCTAGCGAAGAAGTCATTGCCGGAAGTGATCAGTGCTGGTCGCGACCTTCTACTTCGGCGAAGGCTTCCAAACGTTGCCGAAAACCCAGCTTCAGGCTCGCTCTTCAATCCAGGAGCCCACCTTCTAATCCTCGACTTTGTGTTACCTCGACAGACCAGCGATTCTACGCCAATCTTCCCGAAAAGATCAAACGCCGCCATTTGACTGAGGAAGAGCAGCAGATGATTGCGGAATATCCCCAGCAGATCGTCATACTAGACGCGGCAGACGAAGCTTTGATCAAACTTGGGAAGCGCCAGCCTGAAGAACTTCCTTTGGTTAGCCCTGGTCTATCAGAGGGCCAGACGCTGGCATCCAGCATGGACTCCCTTCATGGCAAAGAGGCCTGTAGGCCGGTCAGTAGAAAAGCGGATTCGTTCTATGACAGCTTTCGATGGCTTGAAGAGGATGATGATTTGGATCTACGCCTATACCTCGATGACTACCACATCAACCTGCGCGAAGAAATCCCACCACCCACAAAGAGTCGACGACCCTCGTTTCGCCGTCACCTCTCCATTAATAAGTTACCCTTCGGGCGGCCCTCCGTCTCATATGGACCTCCAGGGACCCAGGATGCAGAGACCCCTCCTATTTTCATGCCGCTCATTCAAAGCCCTGCTTTATCCTCAGCCAATGGACATGCTCGAACCAAATCGCGAGCCTTATCATTAGTAACTGCCAACCGTCACCCGATGCCCGTTCCTTCATCAACTTTTGATCCTGCTGCGACTCATTATCAAGATCCCGAGGCTCGAATGAAACTACGGCTTTATCTCGCATCACCTCAAAAGTTTGATGAGGCCATTGAATTTGGCTTTCCGTCGATGGATGATATCCAGACTTGTGACCTGAAGTCGGCAAAGGCTACAGAGACTCATTTGGAGAAGACAGATGGGTCAGAAAAACTCCATACTTTCCTGGAGGATGATCAGTCCTCTTCTGATAGCGATGACGATGACGATGACGACGACCATTCACTCGCTGAACCCGACTCTCCTAAGACACCGGAGTTGTTCGAAAAGCCTCCACCTACCCGACCCACTCGCATGAGTACCGAAGCAACGGTTCCTAGAGCAGAGTACGCTCATACGCTGGCGTCATCACGGGAGATGACGCTGCGCATGACTCTCACAAGACCTGATCTACGGTCGAGCGAAGAACAGATTTACGGCTGGAGACAAACCGGCAATGGTCGTGGGCTCCCCTCGCAAGACGATCCAGCCACGGTCCCAGTTCTATATGCTCGAGATGGCAATCAAAAAGATAGCATCGAGAGACAGCTGGCCGCCATGGATCGATGGAACGACAACAATACCCATGAAAATGGAGTTGTGAAACGGTTGTGGAATCGCGTGCGACGGTCATAAAACAAAGGCCTGCATGGCACTAGACACATCACAAATCATCCATATGGCTAGTCATTCGTTCAACGACACAAAGATGACGTGTCCCTATTTTCTGATGACTGATTGCCATACTCGCTGTCAGCCTTTGCCTGGTTGAGCTGCCATCTCTTTATGACATGATCACTTGCCCCCTATTTATTTTATACCCCTCTTGTAACATTTTGTTGTTCGATAATGAATTGTTTTCCTCGACTTACTCTCTCTCACCCTGGAAGCACTTTTTTTTTTGTAACGTCATAAAAGCATTGGGAGGAGTTTACGGGAACTGGGAACTGAGTATTCTTTACTTCTCGTCTACTCGAACAATTTTTTTTTTCTCCGAGGGAGGAGTCCATCTTGTTAGGAAGGGAACGAAATTGCCCACTGGAGTTATTGGCTGAGGGTTACAGAATGTAGCAACCTATGATGAAGAGGTCAACACATCGTCAGATGGAAATTCTAGAATAAGGGTCGTTGATCATAATAATTTCCCCCTTCCTTACCAATGTAGATGGGCTCTTGTTTGCCTGCTTTTCGGCATTCCAATCTACATATGTGTGATGGCAATATCTTCGCCTGTTGTAACACTATGAGCAAGCAAGGGGATTCTGCACCTAAAGCGAGTGACTAACAACTGCCAGAGGTCAGAATCTATCCCTTTTTGCGCTTACAATCACGTTAGGATAAATGAGAAGAGCAACTTGGCATTTTTTGTT
Source organism: Microcera coccophila (assembly GCA_024112705.1). NCBI lineage: Eukaryota > Fungi > Ascomycota > Sordariomycetes > Hypocreales > Nectriaceae > Microcera > Microcera coccophila. The sequence continues at coordinate 7,815 of JAMYIC010001220.1, forward strand.
GGAATTCATCCCCTCCCTGTGGCATAGAGACAGTTCATCAGACCGAAGCTTAGTGATAATGTTACGACCCAGCCCTTCGTACCTAAGTAGCGATGCGCCTCGTTTTTAGCCATCTGGACGGAGATCTCACCATTTGGATTAATATTGACTAAACCCAGGCACCTCGTTTTTTCTCGCTGTGCTATGCTTCGCCCAACCCAAACACACTAATATTCAATGATAGATAATAAGTTTCCATAGTTGAACAATCCCATCCTTGTATCCTATTCTGTATCTCGTACAATCCCATCCGTTCATTGATCTCTCTGCCCTTTACACCTCCTCATCGCTCTCCTCACCGAGTAGCTCACCCTCGTCATCATCGACGACGGCATAGTCACCCCGTCCTCGTGCGAAGCTGTCTCGCGTTGTGAATCGTCTTGTTCCACTGCCAGAGAACCAACTTCGACTCTGTCCACCTCGGATGCGATCGTACGTACCGGTAACTGTTCGCCATAGCCCGGTTGCGATATATGGTAGGGCCGCTACGACAGCTACGATAGCAGATACCGCGATAACAGGATACTTAATCCACGGTTGATCACTATCAAACGTCGCCGAATTTTCGCCGAGACGGATCTGGCCGAATTTGCCATTCCAGTTGCGATACACCCACCAGCCGATACCACCAGCGGCAGCGAATGGGATGATGATTGCAAAGAAGATTGCCCATCCTGATGTTCGATGTTTCTTTTCAAATTCCTCTTCATAACCCGCACAAGCATGCTCAACAGACGCCTTGTCCATCTCGTTGCCGTCCTTGCAGGTCGATAGAGGAACTCGACGATAGCCGGTAGGCTCAAACCAGGACGTCTCATTCGGATGTCGCTTGCACCACTCTGGACCCGATAGCGGCTCTAAGCCTGGGACCAACTTACACTGCCCACTGTTGTCGAGCTCGAAGTTGTAGGCACTGTGGACGGTTAGCTCCCATCTATTTGACCTTTGATTGATAAGTAACTCACCATTCAAAGTCCCGACGGTTGCATTCGCAGTGGGTATGACTTTCCATACGATGTATGTCCAGGTCGTTGTAACACTTTCGATCTATCTTCTTTCGCAAATACCTGGCAACGTGCCCGAAGAGACAGTCGTCATCCTGAAGCGGGTGCTTCGGAGACCAGAGATAATAGTCCGAGCCTGAGTCGTCGTCTTTGGTATATTCACAAGCCTTATTAGCTAGACCTGTGAAGTCCAAGTTCACCGAGAAGAGCTTGCCGCTGTCAGACTTGCACCAGAGCAAGAAGCTGCGCGATTTTCCGGACCTGAGTGTCGTGATGTCAAGCACGGTAACTTCTTCATCCGAAAACTTATAGTCGGCCCATGTCTCGCCCTCATCTATAGAGTATGAGACTGTCTTAGTCTTCGCTCCGTTGCCATGAGTCGCTCGCTGAACCAAGACCATGATGGAGCCTTGGTCCCCGTACTGCCATGTCCAATGACCCTTCTTAACATTCCTCCACGTCACTCCTCCGTCATTTGTCATAAATGTATCAGCATCTTTGATGTCTCCAAGCTTCGACCCGACATTACCAACGCCAAATATCAGGCCAACGGCACTAGTGGCAGCAAACGTTCTTCGTTTATCGTCCCTCTCTGTGTAGTGATGAAGGTGTAGGGCACACTCCTCGTCCCCTCGTGAGCTGCTACAGTCGTACGACTTGCCATCGATGTCTGTTTGAGGTGGCGGCAAGTACGCCCACTCAGATCCGTCGTTATGCGAGATCTTGGTCCCGATCTCCTTCTTCCCAGTCGTGTCGCCTGTGTTTGTGACAACGTTGATCACAGCAACGCCCTCTAGCCCTAAGATCTTTTCATAATCTACGTAGCCGTCATCATCGCAGTTGACATTCGAGGCGCTAAGAACATAGGACGTTCCGTTCGAATTGCTCTTGATGATCGATCCGAATTTGTGCCCATCCTTCATCTCAGTGGCGACGAAAAGATTGATAGCATGCGTAGAACTGTCGAGTACAGTATACTCGTTTTGATGCTCCTGGTGGAAGTCGTGTGGGAAGTGTGCAGCCTCAAAGTGCTTGCCGTCAATACTAGCAAGAGCCTCCAGATCACCGTCTGCATCAATTTGCTTGGCAGCAAGGATGAACTCACTCATTGTAGCAAAATTCTTGATGTCTTCTTTTTGTACAGTTTTGTCCTCGTTGAAGAAGTCATTGCTTGTTACAATGTTGAGCTTGCCACTATCCTTCTCTTCCTCTCTGGCGAGACACACGATCTGATTCTTGTTTCGGAAGTTATATGCTGAGTGACCGGTAAATTCGCATTTCTCCACATATCGCAGCATAGTCTTCCAATTATCACCTCGATCAGTCGAAATTGATGCCTCGGACATACAGTCTTGCTTTCCTCCAATGGTTTCGCAGGGTTTGCTGTGCCAAATGAGCCAGTCTTTTTTGTCTGGATGGAAACTGAGCGCAAATCCATCAGAGCCACTCGATGGCACCTTGAAACTGTGGAAGCTCCGTCCACCATCAATAGTGTAAATGACTTTGTCCTTGGGAGTGGTAAAGAAAACAACCTCTTTGAAGTATAGGTGCTGGTATATACCCTTGATCGACTCCCCTTCTAGGATGATCCTCCAAGTCTTGCCGTGGTCTGTTGTACGCCACAAGCGGTCGTCGGGCCTCATGCTACCTTTGCCGTCGTACTGAACAGGACGAACGATGACAACTTCATCGTTCCCAGCATCCCCGTTTTCAAGATAGAATTTCTCCAAATCACCCAGCTTGGTGTCGAACTCAAATTCTTTATGCGTGATGTTTCCGCTGGCAGGGACATCTGAACCTGGGGATGTGGTGTCATCGGAGCAATGTCTCTCTACCGGATCGTCTTTTTGATCACCTTTCTTCCGCTTGCAAGTATTCCCAGGTATAAGCCTCCATCCAGAAGAGCCCATGTATTTATCATCTGAGCCCCCTTTGCATTCACCTTGAGGGATGGGAATGGGGCCCACTTTCTTGCAAACATTATGATCCTCAGGATCACGCTGGAAGTTGTAGTCGCACTCGAAATCTTCATCGGTACAATCGCAGTCATCGGTTTGAGGAATAGGGTCTTTGAACTCGTTATTGATGAAACAATCGGATGCCTTTTTGCGGCGTTGGTAAGTCTGCTTGTGACCCATGATGCATGTCGGATTGCCGTCATCGTCGACTCGAGCATGCCAATCCTCCATATCCTCCTTTGTGCAAGTTCGCTTACCGAGCGCACTGAAGTCAATAGCAATCATATGATACGCCTTGTCATTCTCGCCTAGGAGCAAGAACTTAAGGCTTGTTGAGTCTTGGGTGGTAGTCAAGAGATCCGGCTTGATTTTCAGTCCGTTGGGAAGAGCTAATGATTTCCAGTTGTCACCGTGGTCCAAAGAATAGGAAAGCTCTTCGACGTCTTCTTTAGCAGAGTCCCTGATCGCGACAAGTATTGAGCCGGAATCACCAAACTCATACTTGTGAGGGCCCTTGAGGGCCTCCTTCCAAGTTACGCCAGCATTATCCGACACATAAAGGCTGGAGTCAGAGAACTTGCCCAAATATTTCCCAGTGTTTCCGTTGCCCATTACCAGTCCAGGCGCGGGGCTCGAGAAAACTCGACCGATGTTGTCGAGCTGAGTGACTGAGTGCAGGTGTATACTGTCTTCCCCAGCTTTGATAACCCCAAACGTCCGACCATCATCGAACGTAATCTTGGTAACGATAGCCTTTTCCTCGTTCTTTTTGTCCACTTCCTTGCCATTCTCAACAATATTAACCAGGAAGATTCCCTGAATGCCACTAATCTTCTCAAAATCAACATGGTTTTTGGAATTGCGATTAGTGTAAGGGACGTTTTCGGTGAAAAAGGTTCCGTTTGAGTTACTGGTGAACATCACTCCCATAGGACTTGAGGGGTGAGACGTCATGACGTCAACTTGAATGCTGTAGTTGGTGCTCTCGAGTACGGTGTACGCTTCTTGGTTGATTTGATGCGAGTGGTCATGGCTGTCGTCGATTGGGAACATTGCTCGATGCCAATGGATAGTGTCATCGGTGACAAAGAGGGCCATTTCGTCGCTCATAAAGGAGGCAGTGGCGACAAGGAAGAACTTCTTGACACCTGCAAGATTGACAACACCGGCGACGCCCTTGTTAGTGTCCAAGTTGGGTTCGAATTCCTGAACTTTGTCTTTTTCGATGGCGTAGTATGAGTCTGAAATGTAGAGCCTCTGGTCCTCTTTAAAAAAGGAGAATGGATCCCGAACAACACACAATGTCCTATCCTTATCGAAATCGGCATCGCCCGTAGTGAATTCCTTGGTTGACTTGGCCCACCAGCAGCCTGCGGTGAAGGAACGAAGAAGCTTGACGGTCTCGAAACCATCGGTTGTATACTGGGCCTCTTCATCGCAAAATACACCATCGCAATTCATGCCGTTGAAGATGATTCGATGGGGATCGTCGGCGTGGAAGACAAGAATTTCGGGTTGGAAAGCAGTCGCCAATGAGCCGCTGCTGAATTCCTTCCAAGTTTCGCCTCGGTCTTCGGTCTTGTAGTGTTTTGTAGATGGCGTTAGGACAAAAGCCGTCTTGGAATCGTAGGTATGCATGGTAAGCATGGCCGCTTTGCCTTCGGGAATTGATGATACTTTGTCCCAGGTAACGCCGGCATCCTTGGAACGGTAGATGTTTCGGTCGCTGACATCGTGGAAGACAATAACGTCGCTATCTTCGAAGTAGTTGATATTCAGGGGAGCGTGTTCAAACTTTGTGACAGCAATGCCGGGCTCCTCCTTTGCGAACACCACTGTCCAAAGGAGGAACAGTAGAACAAGGCGCCACGAGGCTGCAACCCGGTCCCCGGACCTCATCGCTGCGATGGGAGTGTGCTGGTGGGTACCATCAAGGAGCCAGGATTTTGAGGGCAATGCTGGAGATTGAGATATGGTCGTACTGACTACACTTCGGATAGTATGCGATTTCCGAGTAAGCTTCGTCTTGATGATGAATAATGGAAAGTTTCTTCTCCCTGAAACTCTACAAACGCGAAGGCACGTCAGGATGTGGAGGAGGCATGTCAGAGTGTGGCTGAACCTCCAGCTCGACGCCACCATCCACCGAGGACACGTCATGGGGTGCTTGGCACAATTCGTAGCTTAGGGCTCCCAAGAAACCCGTTATCTTATCGGACCATGTGTCCTTATGCCAAAAAGTTTTTGTTTTTGTATTTCCTTTCCGATTTGAAGAATAACTGGGCGGTGGGCGCAGATCCCAGTCACATTTGCTTATTTTGTCCTGCTTACCAGAAGGCTGCTATCGCGAAGCCGGTATCTCATGGAGCCAACATTCATCCAACCCAGGCTCAGCTCAGCTCAGGGGTTAACTGTTCGAAGCCATCCCTGTTTTGGCGACAAGACCTGCTCGAAGCAGATTCAGGTCTCGTAGGGCTGCCTTCACGTCTCCATGCACTTTTCAGAGGCCACGCAGGTTTCTCCCGGCTCTATCCTAAAATAGCACAGACATGTTTAAGAAAAATGCACGGGTCCGTCAGGAATCCCGATCTCATCATTCGTGTCCAAGGCTTTGAAGCCAGAGGCCAGATGGAGCAGAAGATAGGCTATGCTGGGGTCTCGCTCGGCTCAAAGGGCATGAAACAAGTGGGCCTTCCCCATCCTACTGCAGGAGCTAAGTCAGGTACGCCGAATGCAGCGCATCCAGATGTGGCCTGGAGATATTCCATTAGAGCTTACTTGCACCCCTTTTCGAGCCCTGCCAACCTCCAGGTTGACAACCCAAAGAGCGAGACACCAAGATCTGTTCCAGAAACGCAAGCGCGGAAACCCAATCGCGCTGTTATCTCCAGAAACTCGGAGCCTCAAGGTTGAGTCAGTTGGAGCTCAGTCCCGAAAGTGAAAATGCTCATGTCTGATCGATCCACTGGACCCCGGATAAGACAAAGCTCCAGTGAAGGTCAAGGCAAGGTATAGCCCCAACTAAGACACCTACTAGCGCCAGAGCTGGGCTAAATAACAACAAGACGTCCGATATGCGGTATGACGGGTTCTTGCTTCATGTGATCCTTCATGTATGTGTCCGAAGCTTTTACAAGCAGATGGGGAGAGGCACACGCAAAGAGGTGTCACATGCGGCGGTGTTGCCCCCTCAAATGGCCTTAAAGTGCCAACCGTAAGGACCTAGGTACTAGATACCTACTACCTTACTCTGTAAGCTCACTGAGACGAGACGCGTGCAACGACCCGTAAGGAAACCTCCAACGACCAATAACACATCAACCATCAACTCTAAACATTTCCTAGACCGGCGCCATCTCCTCAAAGCGGCAAACAAAGGCGAAAGAGGCATCTGGAAGCCGACGCATGCAATTGATCTCTCGCGAGCTCTCAGCCCTTTACTAGAACAGGGAAGGGTGATCCTTTCATTTACTTTCCACCTTCTCCAGGCTTGCGACGCCAGGGGTGACCCCTCCTGTCAACCTCTCGATGGCATGAATTGTTCTGACCCTTCCATTTTCGTGCCCCGGTCAAGCTCCATCCGGTGACATCCGCCTCCATCCCACCTTACGTTGATCTATCCCCGTGCTTGTTTTGAATCCGCGTTTACTCTTCTTCCCCTTCTTCTCCAAAATCAGGCACTGTCCCAACTCGAGCTTCGCCGTGTTTCGTTCTGTCAAGCTCTAGGTCAACGGTAGCCCTGTCTCTCCTCTCCCGCCTGTTGCGAGTAAACCTTCGTTGCCCTCGCCCGAGTCGCAGCATCGCATCCCCGTCTTGTTCGCCATGGCGGCCACTTACAAGCAGTTCCTCGCTGCGCCCAGCTCGTCACTTCTGGCTGATGCTGCCGCCCTTCATTACGTGACCACAACCACAACCTTTGCAGGCCCAACGCAAATCATCAAGCATCTTACCGCTCTTCAGAAGCAGGTGACCAAGAAGAAGGAGGATGTTCTCAACACCATCGACGGCGGAAGAACTATCGTCCTCGAAGCTGATACTGGCTTGGGTTTCCAAACTGGAGGTGGACCCTACTTACCAGGGCTTGATGACAACTTCTTGTCCTCGCGCGTCGCCTACCTCTCAATCGTAGGTCGCGACCAGCAGCTCGAAGATATCCCATACTTGACGAAAGGCTGACATCTCTTCCCTTCCAGACGCACATCGTAACGTTCGACGATGCCGGCAAGATTTCGCAAATTCGGCTGCAATGGGACCAGGGTTCGCTCCTGAAGCAGGTGGAGGTCATTGGCAAGTCTGGTCGCAATTGGCCTATCGTGGACAGCAGAGAACAGATTGCGTTCATTCAGTCCTGCATTAAATCAGCCGGTACTACCGTTTCATCCACCGTTGATCACAACGAGGTTATCATCAGAACTCGAGGAAAATCCAACAATGCCTTCCGCGATCCACACGCCTCGCTGCAACTCTTTGGCCCTAGGGAGGAGATTGAGGCACCACTCCCCGGCGGCATAGTGTCCCCATACGCCGGTAGCCGTCCACGACAGCGATCATTCACGGAAATCCTAGGTGACGAGCCTGTCGACGCAGGCTCACCAAGTGCGGGCAGACTGCGGTCTGCGTCACCCAGCAAGGGCGGCCAGGGCAAGAACTTCCAGCCCATGCGCATCTTTGACAGCAACGATGAGACGCCCCGGGAGGCCGACGTGCCTAAAGAAAAGCGACATATCAAACTGAACCCGACGAAATACTCACATTTTGACTTCGCGGATGGTACTGATCCCCAAGACGCCCCTCAACGTGGGGTATCCTTCGACGACCGACCAAAGTCCAAGCATGATAGTCAGTGGTCGTTTGATGACTTTGTGACTCCCCAGAAGCCTAAGGCGGGTAGAACATTGAGGACTCAGGATGTCCGCCATTGGGATACCGATAAGGACGCTATGGGTGAGACACCCGCCCACCAACCCCCCGTTAAGAGTCGTCGAGACGCCGAGACCCACTTCGAGCTCCAAGACGATGGTGAACCAGTGCCCCATGCAGACCGCCCCGGGGCCAAACCCAGAGGTTACACGCACAACGAGGGCCTGGGACTCTACAAGAACCAGCTGTTTGATAAAGAAGATCCAGCGTCTGTTAATGAACGCGCGCTTGGCAACATCACGAACGTCAAAGACCGCGGAAAAGACTTCGATCACCATTTCGATATCACGGACGATTCTCCCGCCCACGCTCAACAGCACTACAACATTCCCGAGACGCGTAAAAAGGCCGTCAAAATGATGGACCCCAATTGGTCTACCTATGACAAGTCTCCTGCGGCGCAGAAGGAGAACAATCCTCTCAGCAGCCACCCCGACGCTGATAACGGTATCCATATTGCCGGTGACGGTATGGGAGGCCGAAAAGGAACCAACCGAGACTGGCTTTATGGCGGGGCCGACGATGAAGTTCCTCAAGCGGTCCCTGGTCGTAAGCCGAATGCGGCGCCAGTAACTACGGGCAACCAGAACTCCCGCATTCACATTGCTGGTGATGGCATGGGCGGCAAGAAGGGCACTGGTCGAGATTGGCTGTACAGTGAGAAGGATGAGATGTCAAGGGAGGTCCCTGGTCGCAAGCAGGGCTCGGCTCCCGTTCACAGCCACGATACCAACGAGACTGGCATCACCATCGCTGGCGACGGCATGGGCGGCAAGAAAGGCACTAACCGGGATTGGCTATACAATGAGAAGGACGAGGTTCCAAAAGAGGTGCCTGGTCGTAAACAGGGCTCGGCTCCCGTCCACGACAACGACGCCAAGGAAACTGGCATCACCATCGCCGGTGATGGTATGGGCGGAAAGAGGGGAACTGACCGGGATTGGCTTTACAACGAGACTGCACAGATGTCCAAGACGGTTCCTGGCCGTAAGCAGGGTTCCGGTCCAGCTGAAAACAACTCCCAAAAGACAGGCATCAACATTGCTGGTGACGGTATGGGTGGTAGGAAAGGCACCAATAGAGACTGGCTCTACGGCGAGGTAGACGAAGCCGCACAGCAACCTGGTGCGCCCACCCGGAAGCAAAATACTACTACAGCAAAGAAGGATTTTTGGGATTTTTGAGTGATGGAGACCTGATGGCTAGGGTCTTGCGCGGATACCCACGATGTCTGTTTTCTACTGTTTTTGTCGATCGCTCTTGATGATTGTATGGTTAAATGCAGCTCATGATTCATGAGGAACACTTCATCCTCTACCCAATTTAGCCTTGGAAATGGTCCATAAACCAAGCATCAGCATCCACCTATTTCTCCTTTTCGTTTTTCATCTCGTTGGTGTTCGGGAGGGACAAGTGTTTGGTGGAACGAGAGGGATGCTCAGATTGTTGCTGGCCTTCATCGTCTATTACAACTAGTATCTGTACACAATACATTCCAAATAATTTGACATAAAAGAATGCAAACCGATTCATACCAGGCGTAACTATCGTTATTCATTGCTATTCTTAAGGCGTTAGACTTATGGCTACAAATCGCAGTATTGCGTTGTGATAAATCTCGCCCCTGGCTTTGATTTGTGACGATGGCACAAAGAGGATATCAGTGAACCCAAAACCAACAGAGAAACAGTAGCCCTTATTAAGAAAAAAACCGCCTTCCAACGCCATCCATCCAGTCTTGGTGTAGAAGGAACTCACCACGGCCATACTCCCGCTAATCCAGATTCGCCCAACCCAAGATCCTAATTGATGATACATGATTATTATTATGCTGCAAAATGTTGATTTTCAAGTTCTTAGCAGATGAACTTGTAAAGCCTCTTCCAACGCGGCCAGCCCCGACGTTCTTCCTGTTCTTGGGCCACTAGTATGGGTACATTGAAGTCCCGACGGCCAGTATCAACGTCCATGTCATGCAGTCGAACGTAGCTCGTGCGGTAATATAACTTGTGTCCGATAAAGAATGCAAGCACGCACGGAGCGCCCATCCATTTGAGAAAAAAGTTCTTGGCAATCTCGAGAGAGGTCTGCTCACGCCAGCCGATGGGGAACGCTCCTACGTAGAACTGGGCTGATAAGACGCAGACGTTGAGGCCGATGCCGAAATAAGATCCCATGACGCCGACTTGGGATTTGAAGGGTAGGTCGTTAGGCGATCGCCCTCGTGCAATCCAAGCGTTGCGAAAGCGAACATGGCAGATGCATATAGTACCCCAGGTTATGATGGTTGATAGGCCAGAGATGGCAAGAAGCCAGTCGAGTACGCTGCCCTCCTGGGGGAGATCGGCGAGGAAGGCAAGGAGCCCAAAACCGGCCGAAACAGATATGGCGACGAGAGGACGGCCCTTTCGATCGACGTAGCCGAGAATCTTAGGGGCTTGTCGCTGGTTGGCAAGGGCGGCGAGGGTCCTAGAGGATCCGAAGACTGCGGAGTTCCCAACGCTCAAGACCGCCGATAAAATAACGGCGTTCATGACCGACGGAAGCACTTCGATGCCAGCTTCTTCAATGGCAATCACAAAGGGCGAGGCTTTGGCGTCTGCGGTACTTTCTCCTCCAATGAGTCGGGGATCATCGTAACGAACGAGGAGTCCGACAAGGGCGAGTGCGACAATATAAAATAGGGTGATTCTCCAAAACACCTGTTTCAAGGCTGTTGGTAGAGACTTTCTAGGGTTGGCCGTCTCAGCGGCCGCGAGACCTATGAGCTCCGTTCCAGCGAAGGAAAAAGCAGCTGTCACGAATACGCTACAGAGCCCCTTGAAGCCGTTGTTGAAAGCGCCGGGAGTTTGCCAGTACTCGCCCCCAATATAGCCTCGTTCGGGGGTTCCCCCGCAGTTGAGCACGACGCCAAGTAGGCTGTACACATGTCAGCCAGCCATCGATCAAGGGCAGTCCAGGTGGGGTTCAAGAGACTCACATGAAGCCGATGACGGCGACAACTTTGATGATGGAGAAGATGAACTCGGCTTCACCATAGCCCTTGACACCAAACATGTTGATAAATATAACGGTAAAGAGGAAGATGGCGACGAATATGGCGCGCGTTAAGGTCTCATCCCAGTAGGATATAGTCAAGGAGGCGGCGATGAGCTCCAGCGGCAACACTATCAACCACTGCATAGCATAGCTGTGGCAGGTTAGAATCGGCTCCTGTTTGTTTATGCGCTTCAAAGAGAACTCACTTCCACCCCATGGCAAATCCCCAAGACGGATCCAAGAAGCGGGTCGTCCATGTTGAGAAGGATCCGGCAATAGGAAAAATCACGGCGAGCTCTCCAAGTGCCTGGCATGTACAAAACAGCATAGTTCCGATGATTGAGAAGGCAATCAGCAACGACGCCGGACCGCCGGCATGCAACGCTTTTCCAGAGGCCACAAAGAGCCCAGTACCTATAGCCGCAAGAGAATTTCATATCAGATCAATGAACCTGGAAATCTTCTTCCACAAGCTCCGCAGGACGTACCAATCGATCCTCCGATTGCGATCATTTGTAGATGTCTCCCCTTCAATTTCCGTGCCAGTCCCGAATTCGCGGTCTCAAGAGTCGCCGAATGCAAGTCATAGTAGTGTGCGCCATCGTGCACGCGTCCACCCTCAAGTTGGCCGAGAGGGTCGTTGGTGAAGATGGCCGAATTCGGGTCGCGTTTGAAGCCATCCAGAAACCGATCCCAGTATCGCGGCAGACCATCGTCGTCGTAATCAGGCTCCCGCATACTGAACGAACTTCCGTGCGTAATGGATTCCGCCTTCATCTTGAGTGTTGTTTGCTCGATGTCTGCGGGTGGCGTCATCATCGCCGTCCCCTCGTAGCCCGCTACGCCGAGGGACGCAGGAGGAGGGGCGGGCAGATGCGACGGACGAGGGCGATGCGGTTCAATCAGACGGCGGAAGACGAGCGTATCGTTTTCGGTTCGCACAGGTCGTCAGTCGACGTTGAGGAGGCACTAACGGTTGTTCTCGTGCTTCGATGGTGGCGTTGTTCGTCGTCAAGGCGAGCATGTCCGCCACCACGTCTACGGTGTAAGGCAGGCGATGGTCTAAGAGGATAACCTCGCAAAGCTCATGTAAATTCGAGCCAGCGACAGAACAAAACCGAGGTGGTTGAAAAGGTTGGAAAGTAACGACGGTTTAAGAAGAGTACAATCGTCGGACGACAGACTAGCAAGGGGCTGATATTGATGACGGTAGGCTTATCATGTTGGACGGCGAGGACTGCGACGTTCTGTTGGCGTTGAACCGCGAAAGGACTCGAGCGCACATGGATGGAGGGATCACCCCCGGGGCTGGAATCGCTGTGCTTGCCCTCCCAAGAGTCGACCTGCCAAAAAGCCCAGACCGCCCAGCGGCTTTTTCAGCAAGCAGGCGAGGCCAGGGAGACCTAGAACCAATCTCGGAGTGGATAAAACGCTAACTTATCTCTCAGTGGGGATCCTAGGCTTCCAGGTCCATCTAAGTGGAGGCACCGCGGGCGCCTAGGGGGCGGCGGGGGAGCTGGACTATGTACACTAACCAACGCTCAAGCCACTGTGTCCAGGCTATCTCCAGCGATTGCTGGCGCTCCGTGCTGTGGAGAGAGGCACTGACTCAGCGCCACCCTCGAGAGGAGATGGTTGGGTTTTGTTTCCGCAAAACGGGCGCGGAGGTCATCCGGCGAAATACAACGGGGCACAACGCACAACCATTGCACAACCCAACTTCAGTTCCAAAGGATGCCGGGTCCGATACGGTCCCGATAAATAGATGAAGAGCGAGCATCGGGCTAGGGAGATTATCACGCCACACTGCGTCTGGTAGGCAAGGTTGCCAGCTGGTCGTGGCGTCAGGGATGGCGCCCTCAGCACCCCTCTTTTGTCTTGACCCCCCAAAAAACAGTAGAACCCTGGGCGATAGGGTCCTGGTTTACCAACTACTCACGTAAGGCCACCCTGAATAGGAAATCCTTCCCGTTGACACATCAGCACTTCTAGAAATTCAGCCTTAGAGCCTATCGGGCGTTCACCATTGTCTTACCCTACACAGGCGGGCCGCATCCCGTCGTGGATCCTCGATTTTATCATCGTTGATCATCCTCAATCTTGAGTTCATCCGGGCAGCGAAGTGCGAAGATGCACTCGCCTGCCTATTTCGGACTTCGGTGTGGTACCAGCGCTCCGTGATTAGCCCACCAACTCTTTTTTGAAAGACTAACGAGCGTCTCTCAATACTCCCAAACTTTCGCAGCAGGCGCGAGTCAAGGATCATGCAAGGTACACAGGTCAACCCGTTCCATGTTTTGACAGACAATTCTATGCGCAGTGTAAATCACGGTGAATCTAGATTGCATGCGGACATGTGCTATCCAGTTTCAGCTTCCGCCCAAACAGTACAAACATCGAGAGACCCGTTATGGTATGTCCTCTCGCTTTCCAACAATACGGCCTCGCGAATCTCTTGGCTTTCGCTTCCATCCCGTGGAGAACAACTGGCCCATGTCGAATCGAGGTAGTGGATGCGCTTCCGTATTTAGAACCACCTTATCGATCGGTAGCAAATCGTTGGGGGAGAACAGGAGGTAAAGGTACTTCAGAGTCTCGGCCTAATATTCGTTAGTATCCTGCGATGGTCTCTTCAGGGCGCAACAAGACATACCATCCAAAAACTCTCCATATTGTCCTTCACTATAGGTGGCACAGTGTTGGCGTTGTTCAGACTCGTGAAGCCCCCGCCATCCCTGGCAGCGGTATGGTTCGTAAAGGACTTAAACATCTCCCAACCCCATTCACGATAGCGAATGTCGCCAGTGATCCTCCACATGTAGAAGAGACTCTCGACCGTCTCCGGGCGCTGGAGATTGTGGACATCGTTTACCTTGACGTCGAAATCCTTGCGCCACTCGGCCTCGGGATCGGCATCGAATTCGATGGGTGCTTGATGGGGGGCCGAGAACGGTGGCGGTGGCCGAGCGATCTGGAAGTATGTAATTTCCGCCGCCAATCCGGTTGCCATCCACTTGTACATACCCCAACAAGTATGCATGAGCTCCCGCGCAAGCTGCATATCGTCCTCATTCTTCTTCGACCAAGTAGGTAGCTTCTTAGCCTCTGCCTCACTAAGGCCTCCGGTAGCGCCCAACGCGATAGTTCCAGGCATGAAGCAAACAAGATGATCCATCTTGGGTGTCATTGGCTTCTGTAGCCCCTGCGGCCGCTCAGCGATGATGGTAAACTGGGAGTTTTCCGTGTAGGTTATCAAGTGCTTCCGAACTCCTCGGAGAGCCTGATCCCACATATCCTGGTAGATGGTTTCCTTTTTGTTGGTTTGGAGGTACTGCTTGATGAGGTATTCGTAGTATGAGTCGCCGCGGCTGCCCAGGCGTATGTTTTGCGTCCTAAACTCCCCGGTCGTGGCGTAAATGTAGATGGGGAGGAGACCATCTTGGGCTCCATTATCGTCCACAACTTGCATAACCTTCTCGACCTTGTCCCAGTAGTACTTTTCACCCGTGAGCTTCGATAGATACTTGAACTCGAGCTGCAAAGTCGTAGCTTCTGCGGTCGATGAAGCACCCTCGTCAGCATGAGATGGAATCCCCTGGTACTTGGCAAGATTGACACTTGCGTAGGGAATACCCGAAGGCGAATCAAACGCGCTGAGGAGGCGATCCGCCAAGTCTTTGGCCTTTTCTAGGTAGAGGTCCTCGCCCGCCGCTCCTGGGTCGTCATCCTTTTGAGGAGCGAGATCTGGAAACTCGTTGGAAAGGTAATGCGCAGAGAGTAGTCCACCCATGATGCGAATTGTTGTTTCGAAAGTGTTGACATCCTGATCCTGATCCCACGTTAGGGAGTTCGAGATCCATTCCCGAGCATGCTCTACGCGGGATGTAAGGTTCATCAATATCATCGTATCGAGGGAGTCGACTATCATCCAGCCAAGTCCTTTTGGGGCCATCTTCCCGCCTCTTTTCGAAATCGGGTGATACTCATCGTAGCCTGTGATGTCTTCGAGTTAGTCAAATGCTCCTGTGTTGCGTTCAAGTCCCGGCGTTCGTGAACAACATACCCCATGCATATCGCTCATAAGCGTCCCAGCTCTGCTTAAACGCTTTGACAACGTGTTCTCGCCTCTCGCCCCAGTTTGCCTTGCTTTTCGCTCGCGACTCGTTCATCCAACTCCAATCTGCGCCCGGCCTCTTTTTCGTACTGCTCCCAGAGAAGAAGCCCATAAAGTACAGCAAGGACAAAATGATCAAGGTCGTGGTTCCCACCACTCGCTTCTTCCTCCACAGCGGCCGATCCGGCGGCTGCATATAGGGCTTGTCTTTATACATCGGCAACGATCCGCTCGCCCTGCCAGCATGCCGCCCACTGGCTCCCGAACCCCAAACTCGATCCTCCAGCTCTCGCTGGGGGTTGGAGAAGGACGGCACATTCTTCGGGTAGGAGAAGGACATATCTAGCGCATTGGCACCGACCTGCGTTGTCGTATCTCTGATGTTCTGGGCCGCTCGGAGGGCCGCGACTTTGACGGTGTTCTTCTGGTGGATGTTAAAAGGATCGCGGATCATCAGGTCGAGCTCGGCTGGTGCATGTCGAGACGCGGAGGCGGGAGAGTCCGTGAGGTCGATGCAACGCAATAAAGGAACTACCATTCAACGCTAGGAAAGAATGCATATGGGAGAAAGGAGGGTCGATGGTCTACTTAAGCAGTAGGCAAAGCCAAGGAACAGATCTTCACCTCGCCAACGCCAAGCAGGAACGCGCCAGGTCGGTCGCATTTAATGGCAGAGCCCCAGAATTGAATGCTAGCGCCCGCTGTAGGTCTGGGGCGTCGATTTAGGTAAAACACCGCTATGCAGCGCCTCGTCCTTGGGGAGGAAGAGAACTTGTAAGCCAATCGGCAGACGGGGCAGGTCTTGCGCCTGCGCTGACAGCGGCCATTTTCAGTGCTGGATATTCGAAAACTTAAGGATATCACGGACAAACCTTATCTAAGACGGAGAAAGCACTCTTCTATTGTCTTTCGTACCACGCCGAAGGTGACGTATGTAGTACATGAACTAATGATCAGCCTCGCGACGCATTACCTAAGGCAAGGTACTCAGAGACAGCGACCAGCCACGTGAGGTTGAGACACTGGAAGCTACCTGCCTCAAGGGTCCAGTCACCCAGGATTAGCTGCCCTGCATCTTCACCCCGCACAAGGCCAAAATGAGCATTGAAAACTTTCCATCGCTTAATCAGAAGGAGTTCGCAGAGGCTTGTCATCATTTGGAAAGGCAGTATTGTCACGCGAGCTTGGGTTCAGAAAGGGCAAGATGGAGGTTGAATGTCTACACGGCCTTGAACACAGAATTCTCACTTGAAGGTGGTTGTACGACGTATGTGCAGATTCGGCGCCCAATACAAACGGACCTCGATCACGGAAACATTTCATTAGATCTAGACAATTTTTCACTGTCCGATGGTCCAGCGGTGGACTTGTCCTTAGTGGCAGATAGGGAAATGATGGATGCCGAAGAGTCGGATAAGGTAGGGGCCTTATTGGGACTTTTCAATGTCAATTCTCACACAACTCTAGGTTGCTCTTGTGAAGGCCCCCTCTCGTCTGGATGTAGGAGTGGTGGAATACGAGATTCATCTTCATCCCACGTATCGTGTGCCATGCTTGTGGTTCAACCTGCGCGGCCTTCCTCCCGATGAACCGGTCTTCAACATCGATACTGTCTTCCGCCGGCTAGTTCCGGACGAGTACAAGGCAGGGCTTCGCGCGATTAGCGGTATCGGTGGCATCTCAGCGGACGTGAGTATTAAAGGTGCTATTTCAGACGTCAATTTAGTTTCTGGGTATCGTGAGTAGTAGGTCTGGCCTAACTAACGTCTTACTCGCAGCATCACCCGGTTACGGGGCTCCCGTCTTTCTTTGTCCATCCCTGCTTGCTAGGGGACGCCATATCCAAGTTTGAATGCGACCGGACGAACTACCTCATGATTTGGCTCGGGCTTGTAGGAGGCTGCGTTGGTTTGTGGGTGCCCAAAGAAATGGCTTCACAGTGAAGTGGAACCGCGTACAGCTTCCCTTTCGTGTCAAGGCAACCGACTACCGGGAGTCGATCATTATTCATCATCACTATCCTCCTCCATGGCAACATCTTCCTCGCTCTCATCTTCTGAGTCGCGGGTCCGCTTGTGGCCCCGGCTCTCAGGCGTACCAGCATCCTTCATGACCTGGTCCACGGCCGTGGAAGGTTTGGTAGGGAGACCCGTTCCAGCGGCGACTCCGGGAAGTGGCGCGTTGAATATGCTTTGTTGAAGTTCAGTCTGCTCGACATTTGCAGCGCCCGATCCTGGCATTTTGAACGTGCCATCCAGTTTGGCGACATAATGCGATTTTGATTTGGCGTATTGAATTTTCTATCTCATCGAGGTTAGATTTACTTGGAGAGGTACCGTTATAAAGAAGCGGCAGGAACACATACAAGATTTCGACCGAGAAACGTCTCTCCACCCAGCGATCTCATAGCTTGGGTAGCAGCCTGCACGTCCCGAAACACAACATGGGCCTGGCCGCGCATATCCATCGTCTTGAGAGCGACAACATCAAGCACCGGTCCGTAGGTCGAGAATAGCATATACAATGCAGTCCTGAGGTCCGCTTTCTGGATCTTCGACGAGGGGAGATTATTTACGTAGAGCCTGCAGCAAGTCAGTAACCGAGCGACGGAAACGCATCAACAGAGAGAACGCCTTACGTCTGGTTTGGAGGGATTGGCTGCACCTTGGCAGGTAGAGATGAGTTGGGTTGAAGACTGCGAGGAGGAGCCGCTGCCGCCATGATGGAGGTCTGTCGTACGTAACGCACTCACGATGTGTATAGAATAGAATTACTGAACTGCTCTGGGGAATCAATGGGCAGCGTCGTACGGGAGTCGATGTCGGAGGTCGGATCGCATATCGATATTGTAGGCGGAGATTTTTGTTGGCCAGCCTCGTAAAGTTGAACCATGAGTGGTCCAAGCTCACCGAGCTACGTAGCCCCCACCCATCCCCGCCATCACCATCACGGCTCCGGCTCCAGGATGCTGAGTCCTTGAACCTCCATAAATCACATCACCAACTTTAAGAGCGGTAGTTGAGAGCTACTCCTATCGCATACCCGCAAATCTTCATCATGAGTCCTCCCGAAGTCCACCACCTTTTCCACAACCCAATTGCCGACCATTCCTTCTCGGCCGATCACGAAACTCTAGCTGTGGCTCGCGATTCAACAGTTGAGCTATATAGCAAGGTCGGCAACAACTTCAAGCTTAAAGATGAGCTCAAGGGCCACGACAAGACTGTAACAAGCGTGGATATTGCGCCTAACAGCGGTCGTATTGTCTCTTGCTCTCAAGGTAAAGTGGCCCTGTAAACCGACTCTTTAAGGAAGCCCTCGTTCACACCACGCTAGACCGCAATGCTCTTGTCTGGGAGCCTTCTCCCACCGGCTACAAGCCGACCCTGGTACTACTCCGAATTAGTAGAGCTGCAACATTTGTTCGATGGTCGCCCAACGAAGCCAAGTTCGCAGTCGGCTCTGGCGACCGCGTCATTGCGGTTTGCTACTTTGAGGAGGAGAACGACTGGTGGGTATCGAAGCACCTGAAGAAGCCCATCCGCAGCACCATTACGAGTGTCGCGTGGCACCCAAACTCCGTCCTTCTTGCTGCCGGTTCCACCGACGCTCACGCACGAGTCTTCTCCAGCTTCATCAAGGGCGTCGACCAGCGGCCTGAGCCCAGTGCCTGGGGTGAGAGGTTGCCCTTCAACACTGTTTGTGGAGAGTTTTTGAACAATTCTGCTGGTTGGGTCCACTCGGTTTCCTTCTCGCCGAGCGGTAAGAGTCTTGCGTTTGCTGCGCATGACAGCAGCATCACTGTTGTCTACCCAAGTGCCCCAGATCAGCCACCAAGTGCCGTTGTGACAATTTCGACCCAGCTACTGCCTTTCAAGAGCTTGCTTTGGAGCGGCGAGGATGAGATTGTTGCTGCTGGATATGATTGTGAGGCTTTCCGCTTTCAAGGAGGCGAACAAGGCTGGCAGCTTGTCGGACCAGTCGAGACCAAGGGCCGCCCGGGGCTGACAGAGCATCGCGAGGAATCGGCTTTGAACATGTTCAGGCAGATGGATCTGAAGGGGAAGGCCCAAGACGACACTAAGTTAAAGACTACTCATCAAAACACGGTTAATACCATCCGAGCCTTTGAAATCTCCGGCGACCGTGTCACCCGGTTTAGCAGTGAGTTGCCGCGCCCCTCTTTTCTTCTTTCGTGGACTAACAAACGGTGTAGCAAGCGGCGTTGATGGAAGGATTGTTATCTGGACTGCCTAGGTCGATACAAAGCTATACTACGTGGATTGAAAAAATGCAGGAGTCGCTTCGCCACATGCATCGCCCTTTGTTATGGGTTATCCCAGTTGGGAGGCTGTCCTTTGTCCTGTATATAGTGTGACTGAAGCTACCGGCCTATATATACAGTCAACACAACTGCGCAAGAGTCTCATCCATTCCATTTCAAACCAATGATGAACAGTCCTTCACCTGAGTAACTCCATCACCAAGCACGATGATCCACGATCGAGCAAATTATACGCTGCCTATCATGGAATCTGAATCCTTACAACACAAAAATTGCACGCCCAACTCACAAGACCACCGGGACTACGGCGAGTTTACGCCCTGCATTCATCCGAGACAAGGGAACGGTTTCGATCTTGCCGCAGTCGTTGCAGTCACCAATGCGCAAGCAGTTCCATGTTCAACTATACAAGGACTGTCCCATATAGTTGAAGAAGCAGAGGCTACCCCGGGAGATAACCATAGTGAGTCGGGAATATCCAATGCTGAGATGTCTATTGTCGAGGAAGAAGTATGCCAGGATGGAGCAATGATGAAATTGCGCGTCGCGCACGACGTTCACGACATCTGCCTCGAAGCGAGTCAGGAATACATCATCGATTTCAAACGCAATATTGAGCTCCGACAGACCACGTTAGAGCATCAGCGCTCGGTCCTTCAGAATACACCTAGATTTGGCGAGACCTTAAGTGATCGCATTTACCAGGAAGCACGAGCGACTCCTTCGCTCAAAGCCAATGTCAGCATGATTTGCAACATCTTCTGGGCGCAAGGTCACGTCCTCCGAATGCTGTGCCCAACTTCAGAGGCTGCCGCTGCATACGACATGTCTTGTATCATTGAGACATCTAACACGCTTCTATCGGGGATGGAAGAGCAGGAGGACGGAACGGGAAGGGTAGCAAGGGAGGTTTTGGAGGCAGGGACGGAATTTTGTGGGTTCTTGAAATCTTGGGAGCGGCAGAGCGCAGTGGTTGAATTGGGGAAGGGATACTTTGGGCCAGGTTGGGAGGAGCGGTGAATTTAGGTAGATGGAGATGTTTTGCACTGAGGAGTGAGATAGTCAGTCAGTCAGTCGCCTTCACAAGAGTCCAACCGCGCTCTTGAAAATATTTTCCATTTTCTTTCTTTGGTAGTCTTGCAATTTTAAATTGCTCCCAAGCTTTAAGGGAGAGCAATAGCCTCAATCTCGACATCAACACCTTTGGGAAGAGTCTTGACGGCGACGCAGCTTCGAGCGGGCTTGTGGGAGAACCAGTTCTCGTACTCGGCGTTCATGGACTGCGCCAAGGTTTAGTTGGGCTCCGCGCAATGTTTCAGCAAAGCAAGCATACCGCAAAGTGAGCCATATCAGAGATGAAGATATTGACCTTGACGACCTTGGCAATGGAGGAGCCCGCCTCTTCAAGGACAGCCTGGAGGTTCGAGCAACATTGCTTAGTCTTCTCGCCAATTGAGCCCTCGAGGAGCTGACCCTCGGGGGTGAGGGGGATCTGGCCAGAGCAGTAAATGGCGGTAGGAGTCTTGATGGCCTGAGACTATCCAGAGGTAAGTGTCAGGTAGTCAAGAGACAGGCTCAGTGAGGACATACGTAAGGACCGACGGCTGCGATACTTGTTAGTCTCTGTTTCCATACTCAAGGATAGGACAGGCGGGAGAAAACTCACGGGCTGGGGCCTTCTTGGTAAAGATGATCTGCTGGTCCGACATTGTGGCAACTAGTCTGAAGGTGGAACGATTGTGAGCGAGAGGTGTTCGGAGAGCTGCTGCAGTGCCGGGGACGGTGATGGTCCTGGAGAGGGGTCGACCAAGGGCAACTACACGGCAGAGAGAAGCCGACATACCTAGAGGAGAAGAAGATCTATTAGAAAGCCGACAACCGCGTTGAATGTATGCAGGAGGACAAACTCGAGGGATATTTATGTATTTGGTCAACGGCTCAAGTCCCGATATCGAATGGAAGTCGGTGGAAATGGCCCTTCCCATGTACCTTGATCGTGGTCCGCTCCGCTAATCGGCCAACTGAGGTGTTGCCCCGCCTTGCGCCCTCCAGATTGATCTATATGAGCTTTATTAGAGGGCCAGGGCAGCGAGAAGCGGGTTAAGACGGTCTACACTTTTTTTTTTTTTTTTTTTTTTTTTT
>JAMYIC010000123.1:0-20062 GCA_024112705.1 Microcera coccophila
GTGGGGAGGGGGCGAACAGATCTGCGATAGCCGAGCAAGAGCATGAGGTACTTGCCAGGGTCGTCCGCAGACTGCAACTCCCGCAACTCCTTTCTTACTCAGCTACCTACCCATCCGACCGTTTCTCCCATCTTTTTCGGCCTTTTCCCACTGCAACGTTGGTTGAGATGGCTTTCTGACACCACATTCATAATGGGGTGGTGGAGAAGGTCCCGAGTGAAAGGCGATGACAGGTTTACGCTTCCCCGATATGCACCGGCTCCTCACCCTGCAGCTCCCGAGCCACGGCATGGTGGGTTACCTTCTTGCAAAACAACAAAGCGCGGCACGCGATGACAGAGGAGCCTGCCATCAGTTGGGGTTTGGTACTCGCACAACGTCAATTCCTCGCCACGGCTATGGGGACTACTCTTCCGTATGACAGACTGCTATCCGACTTGCAGGAGTCATGGCTCTCCTACGTCCGACAACGGATCAGGAAAACCCCGCAACAGAGCTTCGCGACCTTCTGCAGGGAGTGGACGACTGTGGGGCCCCGACGATCTCGATGGTCTGTCCTCGATCGAGGTGTTTTCCCTGCTCACCTCTCTGGCTCTCGAATACATCAGCAGCCATCTTCGAGTACGCAAGGCTTTCCTTTTTTTTCTCAGAGCCTACAGACTATGATCCCCTAAACTAACAGCATTGACCAACATAAACATTAACACATCTAAGCTTATTAACTTACTCTTAATATTACCCTATCCCCCATCTACAATAGACCTTGAGCTGGCCGGCTGCGCCAGCCAGCAAAAGATCAACAGAACTAGGTCCCGGGAAATGCGCTGCACAGCCTAGGCTGCAGGGGGCCTCGTATTCCGCAAGCCCTACGCATAATCTTAAATCCCCGCCGCCTCGCCCTCGATAGCTTGGGGGCCGGGGGACTTGTTGCGGAACATAAATATGACGAGTCTTTTCTCCTCGTGTCTCACCGTCATTTGCAAACTCTTTTCCTTTACATTAAAACAGTACCGCGGCCGACGATGGCTTCGCAACTGGAACAGCTGCCCACTGAAATCCAGGGTTCCATCTACCGCCTCCTCGACCCCGTCAGTCTGATATCGGTCAGCCAGACAAGCACCAAATTGCGCCATGTCATTTCACCCAAGCGCAAGCATTTCATTGAACGTTTGTTGGCTCTTGAGTGCCAACCCGATGTCGGTGGCCCGCATTACATTTTGAGCCCTCACCAATATCTACCTACACCAGACTGGACCAGTCCTGACTGGGCGTTGATGCTTTTCGCCTGTGGCAGCTGCGTTCGCCTTCTGCCTCACACATATTTCCCCAACAAGCATATCATGCGACAGCGCTACAGGAAGCCTCGGCTTTTCTCAGATGCAGTCACGAGCTGGGAGCCTTCGTCCAACGGCAAGCACTGGGGAAGACGTTGGGGGAAACGTCCCGCGGACCCAGCCTCGGCCATCGGATCTGTACGAGACCCAGCTTACACGGCCGCGCTAGAGTCGGTGAACAAAGAGAGTGGTCCATTGGGTGCCCGGCTCTGGATGTTCCAGCAATTGCGTATGCCCGGCTTTTGCAACATGAGTCTGGCCGAGTACCAAGCACTCTCCCTCGAAGAAGAACGCACGCTGCTGGGGCAGGGCATCGAATTTCTTGATTCTCAAGTTCTCGGCTCCAAACGCCACCTGCGCAAATGTTTCGAGTGCCGCTTCAAACAGAAGCAGATTCTGTCACGTATGAACTTGGGCACGGATGCAGTACCCATCATCAAGACTCGCGATGCCAAATATACCACTCATTATCTCGATCGCTGGTTCCCGGGGCTCGCTCAAGCGCTGAACCTCGAACGACCTCAATTGGAATGCTACAGCGATGTAACCTACGGTCAGTACATCATTCGCTGCCCCGGCTGCGAGCGTTGGCAGGAGATGCGTGCGTTCCGCCTGGAAGGAAACGAGACGTCGGGCTGGTTATTTTTCGATGACGAAGGACTTCCCGCTGCCGCCACGTATCATGGGGACGAGGAGAGAGCAAAGATTTTTGCTCAAAAAGTGCGATGTCACAAGTGCTTTGCGAAAGAGCGTGGTCGTGGCGAGTTGGGAGAGATCCTGACCAAGTGGCTCGATTATATTCTCCGTCTCGAACTGCCTGTAGCACAAAGCCGACTTATGGTATGCCCTCCTAGAGCGAGAGATCTACGTCTAAGCATGATGGAGCGGCAATATCTAGTGACGAACCAAAATCCACACCCTAGAGGCGTCAGCATCCGCGAAGAATGGACTGAAGATGACGTGAAGGAGATGGGCTCGCGCCTCAGGGATCGGCGCGAGTTGTTGCCGTCCGGCATGCGTGAGGGGAACCCGCTTAGGAATTCGCTTGGTGATGAACCTATACCTCCCTTCGCGGGAGTGCCTGCCATGCCTAGGCCTAGGCGTATCATGTATGTGCCGGCTGGCGGGGGTATACCTGCCAGGTTTACGCCTGTTGGGAGCGAAATAGATGCATCTGATGAGGAGGTAACTGATGAGAACGCATCCGATGAGGATGCATCTGATGAAGACGCATCTGATGAAGACGCATCTGATGAAGACGCATCCGATGAGGACGCACCTGATGAGGATGCACCCGATGAGTATGTAACTGATGAGGAGGATATGTATGGTGATATGGGTCCTGAGGAAGTGTTTGATGAGGAAATGCTCCGTGAGTATATGCTGAATTATGACATGTCTGATGACATGTTTGATGATGAGGACATGATGACGGATGGGCCCATGCTTGTTGTGAACCTCAGCTACTCCGAATCGGAAAGGTGGTGGCTCTGGCTGAAGCGGTGCCTTGGTATGGTTAAGGAAGGGAGAGGCGAAGCCCTAGTCGATTGGGTGCTAAGCATGGACGAGACCTACTTT
Source organism: Microcera coccophila (assembly GCA_024112705.1). NCBI lineage: Eukaryota > Fungi > Ascomycota > Sordariomycetes > Hypocreales > Nectriaceae > Microcera > Microcera coccophila. The sequence goes on from JAMYIC010000123.1 coordinate 2,913, forward strand.
GGTTCACTTTACCCCAAGCCGACAAGAGGATAGAGAGAGTTAGTCGAAGATTGAATGGGTTGATGTTCTGCCTTTGCAAGGTAACCCGTTCCTAAATTCTATCAGTTGTGCTCGTGTAGTACTTCCTACTGGATGTTCTCTTGGAGGTATGTCGTCTTAGAGGAGGCATTGATTACTCTGTTGAAACCGAGGTCTGCGCTAGGATTGTTTCCCAGCCATTTGGTAAGTCTGAGATAACATGGGAGAAACACGGTGCTTATCAGCCCTCCATCACAACAGCACACAACCCCCCCCGAGTTCCCCGCACGCCGATTGCACAAAGGCGACGATCATGACATCGAATCTCAAGGTGGCGTTAGATGATGAGAGATCACTGCCCGAATACGGACCCCTCTATTCCGACCCAATGACATGTCGGCGGGCGGCATGCCGCCTTACTTCCCGCCGACAAACGCTACTTTGCCGCATTTCCCTCCCCGACTTGAGTCGGCCTTGAAGAATTCTGATATAAATAAGAGGACAAGCCCTTCGGTCGATTCTCCTGATCTAACAAGCTTTTCATTGAGAGACTCTAAATCGCCTGTCAATCATCATCGACACTGCACCCAAACATGCCCTCTACAAACTTCACCGTGGGCGGCAAAACTGCCGTAGTGACGGGCGCCGGCTCAGGTAAGCCTATCTACCAACAAAGATCGATTGTGGAAGCTGACTTGAAGATGCAACAGGAATCAACTTTGCCTTTGCAGAGCTTCTCCTCTCACGCGGCTGCAATGTCGTCATAGCAGACATTGCCCTGAGACCCGAGGCCCAGGATCTCGTCAACAAATATCAGCAGAGCCCTCGGGCCGTTTTTGCCCAGACAGACGTGACTTCGTGGCCTGCTTTATCCCGCATGTACGACGTTGCGCTGGCCGAGTTTGGCGACTTTGACATCGTCTGTCCCGGAGCTGGCGTTTACGAGCCTCACTGGTCAAGCTTTTGGCACCCGCCTGGAACGTCCGAGAGCAAGGACAAGGTCGACGCAGGGCATTATGCTTTGCTGGATATCAATCTCACCCATCCCATCCGCGCTACCCAGTTGGCTCTCTCGCATTGGCTGCATCCCCGGTCGCTCCCGGAGGCGAGGTTTCCCGCAGCGGCAAAAGTCTCGGCCTCGAACCCGAAGCGGGTAATCCACATCTCGTCGATAGCGGGACAGATGCCAGTGTTCAGATCTCCGCTGTACGGGGCGTCCAAGTTCGCCGTCACGGGCTTCGTTCGAAGCCTGGCTCCGCTGGAGGCCGAGGTCGGTGTGCGTGTCAACGCTGTTGCACCGGGCTTGGTGCGCACGCCTCTGTGGCTCGACCATCCGGAGAAGCTCCTCAACGTGAATCAGGAGAAGGATGGGTGGGTCACTCCCCAAGAAGTCGCCGAAGCTATGCTTCGCTGCGTTGAGGATGACTCCCTGGGTGGTGGAACGATCCTGGAAGTCGGGAAGGGCCAGACCCGTACGGTTGATGTCCTCAACGACCCGGGTCCCGATAGAGACCCTGCTAAGGGATACATGACCAGCGATGGCTCTAAGGGTGAGAAGATGGTTTGGGAGTGGATGAAAGACGAAAACGTGTGGGGTGGTCCTCAGGTATCAGAATAAGGTAACAATGTTGTTTAATATTTAAGGTCATTAGGGTTCTAGATTGAGAGCAAAGACGGAGCAAACACTATATGAATAAAGATACAGAAATTCAAAGCACATTCAAAGTACATAAACTGACAAAGGAAATAAATATCCGGATGCGGCCGGTCCCAGAATTCTGTGGCTAGATAGGGGCCCCTATCAGCTCCTTGGTTATAGTCTCATATCGCATTGTAGGCAATCTGATATCGATCAACACCTCCTTCATCATTCGTTGTGGATACTTAGAGAGTCTACATCAAGTCAGTGACCTGATGGATGTGCCTCCAATGCGAATACACAAGTTCAGGGTCGCTCACCCTGACAACAATATTGGTCCTCCTGAGCCTGTCGCGCAGGGCGAACTTGGTCGACGAGACCTGAACATTGCCGGTGGTGGTTTGGGTGGAATCCACGATGTCTTCGGCTTCCTTGGCCGGGGCGTCAAGGAGGAGCGGAATAAATTTGATAGCAGCATGGTCTGACGGGATCAGAGTAGCGGCGCCGAGCAGTTGGACCGTCGTCTTAATGTAGTCAAAGACACCCTCGGGGTCAGCCGTAGAGTCCAATGAGATGTACCTCAAAGCCAGAAGCTTCTCGTGCGAAAGGTTCATCAAGGCTTGGAGGGCGGCATCGGCCATGATGGCACGTTGGATAAGAACACGCGCCGCTTGCTCATCAGCACTCGCCACGCTCGAGACCGGCTTACCGCCTTCGAGAAGCTGACCCTTGGCCTTCTCAACCAGCTTCGGAACGCGCTCCGCCACTTCGTTCTTGCCAGAGACAGAAACAAGCTCCTGGACAGCGAACATGGCACTTCTGAGGACAGGCCCGACCGAGGAAAAGGTGTGTTCCTTGCCGGCTAGCGGAATGGTCGGGCTGAAGAGTCCCTTGATGAAGTCCTTTCTTTTGCCGTTGGCGACGTCCTTCGGGAGGCTGCGGATGGCCATGGCTCGGCGCTTGGCTCCGGCAGTGCTCTGGTGGGCTTTTCCGAATCCAGCGTCGATGGGATTCTCAGCAAGGTAGGCGGCCATGTCGACTGCGCTGTCCAAAAGATACGGGCAGAGGAGGCCGGCGACTTCGTCGACCTTGGGAGCGTAGGCCGTCCAGTTCTGCTTCATGTCTTCCACGATCTCGTTCAGCTCGACGGACTCTTCGATTCCGAGAACGGCCTGCAGAGCCGCCTCGGCGAGCAAGGCTCGCTCCGATACGCCGGGGAGCTTGGTCGACTCGCCACTGACGATGGTCTCGGCGCCGACGATGTAGCTGAGGAGCGTGCCGGCTACGGTGCTGACGAGGCTGCCGTTGGGGCCAAGAAGCGGAGACGTAATAGGGAGCGAGTTGGTGTCTATCTTGGCGACGGATTGCAGCACCTCATAAAAGGTGTTGACTTCCTCGGATGCCGGCGGGTCTGCCTTTGGCACGAACTCGAAGGGCTCGACGGTGGGATCAGACTGAACGGATGGGACCGGCTCGGGTTGCTTGGGGATCTCGGGTTCGATGATGGGAACGTCTGGAACATCGGGGATAACGCAAGGGTCACTGCATCCTGGGCATTTCGGGATGCCGAAGTCGAGCGTTCCCGCGACTGCGGGAATCTGCGGGACGATGGGCTGCACTGGTTCTATCAGAAGTCAGCATTAATCTCTGACCTTGAGGCTCAAAAGATTGCTTACCCTTGCACGGCTCCGGAACGGGCTCCAGATCCTTGAACTTGATGTCGTCAAGGGCGTTGCAATCGGCCACGGCAATGTCGAATGGCTTGACGACGCTGACGAAGGCAATCTCGCGCGATCGCTTGTCCGAATCAGTGATCCATTCCGCAGAAGTCACAACCTTCTGGCCGTATCGATGCTGGATGCTCGAGCTCCCAGCGGCGGCGCTCCCACGGTAGCCGACGTAGCACTTGATCTGGGTAGCGGCGCCAAGCTGGTATTCGGAATCGTGCACGACATCCCCGGAGGTGATGAGGAGGTCCGGGCGGAGGAGCCATCCCGTGCCGATCTTCCAGATGGAATGGCCGCTCAGCTTGTTCTCGAATCGCGATTCGATCTTGACGAGGGCTGCGTAAGAGTGGTCAGTCAGGTGCTTTTTGGTGAGAGCCTGTGACTTACAGCGGTAGACGCCGGTCTCTGTGAAACCACTTGCGTTGAGGTTGACGCCCCCGGTTTTGATGACAGAGCCGTACACCTTCTCGAGTCCATCGTCTGCTAGAGGGGCCGTGTTCACAGGTTGGACGGAGGCAGGGACGTCGAGTGTCCACGCAGTCGACCCGCCAGAGGAGTTTGCGATGCGGACAAGGGCCATTGCAAAGGGGCTGGTGCGTTTGGTAAAGTCTTGTTCAAGCCAGATGTGAATTTAAAGAGGGTGAAAAGAGGGTGAAAAGAGGGTGAAAAGGGTGTGAAAAGAGTGTTAAAAGAGTGTTGAAAGAGTGTTGAAAGAGCTGAGGATAGATGTTGTTGGAAGTAATACCGGTTCGAGGCAGGAGAAGTCACCTTTTTTATACCCGGATAGAAGCTGTTGAGAAGCAGAGAATTAGACAGAAAACCCATTCCGACGGATCTTCTTCGCCGATATGGCTCAAGAGGTAATCTCCGTGAGCCCTGATCCCTATCTCGATGGATTCCATTGTGTACACACTCCGTGTTCCAACCTTGTCTCTGCAGGAAATATTAAATAAGTCTTCAGCCCAGCTGAAAATCTTCCCAAGATTGGAATTTTCATCCGGCACCAACTGAGATGGATGAGCGGAGCCAATATTACTAATTCCCAAAAAGCAAAGATCCGAGAATCTAGATGTTCGAGATAAGGCTCTATGTTTCCCCACCCTGTATAAGGCGACACAACTCGATAGCTCCAAGGTCCCCCCCTCCCTGCGCAATGATAAGGACCACTTATTACTTTCTAGTTGTTGCGCAGTATGAGATTTTGACGAATGTACAAGGACCAGGAGGCAAACTTGGCCTGGCCACCTCTGGGGCATGAAGAGGCACCCCTTGGGACGGTATGGGCATTGTGGGCTTAGTTCTTGTCTCAGACGTGGCAAGCCAAAGAACTATTGACATTAGCACAGCCAGCCACATGGCGGGCCTGAGTCCCGGGGAGCCTCGGAAGAGAGGAAACGGGCAAGGATAGTCGGACGGCCAAAAGCAAGTTGCTGCTGATCATATCCTACCAGGGGAAAAGGAATGATCATTTTCTGACTAAATCCGATCCCGTTGTTCATGAAATGCTATGAGGATTTTCTTTAGCACCTTCTTAAGATTTGGAACACATTTCGGAGTCTAGTAATCATTGACTCGCCAATATAAACGTGGTAGACATGTTCCAAATCTGCAGTCAACGTACTCGATAGCAATGTTGAACGTGTTTCAAGAAACAACCATTCGATCTTAAACAATACATGAGCGCACGTAGCGGGCAATGTAGATCCGCCTTTCTGGGGCGAAGCTGGGCAAGGATAGAAGCACGCAAATCGTGGCGTTCAAAGTGTCCATACACCACACTGCAGCCAAGACATCTCCGCCTACAATCCTTTCCGGTGCTAGATTAAAAAGGGAAACGAACGGATGCCATGCCGCCAAATTCGTCTTCGCCAGAGCTGCGAGTTCAGGAAGTCTAGACATGTCGCAGCCCGGAGGGTGTAGAGGTGCATCGTGAGCGTTTGGACTTCCAGTACCTTTCCGAGTGAGACTAAACCCCATCAGCTCATTCGGTAGGAATTTTGGACATGATTTAAACAGTCTCGTAGACATCGAGAGCCAGTTCTTCACACCTTTCACGCAAACTAGACAACAGACTCGTCTTCGCGGAACCTCAAGGCGAATACCGCATGTACCTGGAATGCTGTACAAGACCGAGAATCATTCGGAGTTTGCCTATCAATTAGAAGATGTTCCTGGCGACAGGAGTTGGGCCACGCGCGATACTCCTTTCCGGAAAGGACGTCCCCTGCATACTCTTCCACAAGTCGATAAGAAGAGAAGTCCGCCGAAATTTAAACACGAGGCTCATTTGCTTGATCGAGGACTTTGGCAAAATAGAGCTGCAGAGCGGAGATTGATCAGGCGAGCCGTGTAATTACGCTCATGCATGCATATGCAAGGGAGTTCTGTTGGTCGGTCAAGAAACTCCGGGGGTCGAATTTGGTCGCACTTTTCTACGTCCATGTTCCGCATCTGGTCTCAAAAATTGGTATGGTGACCTGGCACGAAGAGTGAAGCTTTTGCGAGGTCATCTTCTACCATTACTGTGATATCACTTCGGAATGTTTGCTCGCCAGTTGGTCATATTATCTGCGCCGTGTTTGCCGCCCGCCCGCCCGCCGGCTCGCCTTGCCGTACGCCCGAACAACTGATCGAAACGTCATAGACTTTGCAGGGACCAGAGCCTTTTGCTGTTGTTATGTAGTCTCACGCGTATAACGCGTAAGTCATGCGGTAGGGGTTCGAGCGAGGCATGCAATAGGCCGATCCATCCCAATGGCGTTGTCTCATAAAACCTCGTGTGCCGTTAAGAGATTTCACTATGCAGGAGGCAACCTACAGGCGTGGCATGTTCTTTTGGAGCTACGACTTCATGAGGAGGGTTCAGCCAGCCACGACCGTCTGGGCTGGGTCTGGGCCAAATTAATCACATAAAATATTGTGAGTTAGTCTGGGCTGGAAGGGATGCCGCATAGTCGGTGAACCGACCGCCCGCAGTATCGCTTCTCCATCGACGTGCATCCGCGCTAGCGGCGCTTGTCCCAGGTTTCAGCCAGCCGCAGAAATGATAAGAGGGCGATACAATGGCTCCCTTACAGCGATAAACCGGCGTATCTACCAAAAAAGAGTCAAATGTTTCCTAGAAAGCAGGGATAGAGATTGTGACATGCGTGGCCTACGTGGACCGCTCCAGAGGAGGACCTACGGGGACAAGGGGGACGCCCCGAGACATACACTAACCCTCCATGTGTTTGTGGCTGGCTGGAAACCTCTTTTCAGAAAATGTCTCGTACGCATCTGCGGAGAAAACGAAGACTCTGGGGAAAGTGCATTCCGAAGAGACACATCTCATCTTAGGCGTTGCAGCCACGCCCTAGACAGATGCTGATAGTTGCGTGAGACGCCGCCATCACCCCTTGGGCAACGCAGTCTACATGGAGGCCTAACTCTTGACTAAGACGTAAATCGAGTCAATTGGATGATGAAGCTCGTCTTTTGGATCGAGAGGACGTCTTTGATGGCAGGTGGCCGAACTATTAAAGGCGCCCATGCCTCGCTGATCCTGACCTGATTATCAGCAGCAAAGCAATCCCAAGACCCAAGCATCCAGCCCGCAATCGACCTCATACTCACATTCATACTCACTCTCAATATCCTCCCATTTCAACTTTTCACCATGTCTTATCCCGAGGCCGGAAACACCCTTATCATCCCCGCTTACACTGCGGAATCCGAGAAGGCCGTTCAGGAAATCTCATGGTCCCAGTCTTTCAGGACCAAGACGGCGCGATACTACATTGTCAAGGCCACGAACCAGTCCAAGAACAACGCGGATGTACTCCTGTACGTCCAGGACCGGTTCTACAAGGACCAGTCCAGCCCTGATTATATTGGCAAACTCCCCGGCGTCCGCCACGAGGGCAGTGAGTACGAGCACGCGTAAATGCATGGTCACGTTGGGCTAAGCTGGGCTAGATTCTTTCATCGTCAACATCAACGATCGCTTCCAGTACGGCCAGAAGGCCAAGAATGGAGACGGTCGCTGGGTAGCTCTCCATGACAAGGAGAACAAACCTTACCAGGTAAGAGCCTTTCGAGGGTCGAATGATTTCTCTAGAATGCCGACACTGATTACCGATTTTCAGCACCGCTTCATGATCACCACCCTTCAAGGCAACGTTGCCGAATGGGCCAAGACCCTGGCTAAGGCCTTTGGTGCCGGTGAAATCGCGGATGCCGTGTCTAAGCTTGGTAGCAGCTTCATTGGCGACTACCTTCACACTTTCTAAGTTTAGTACTCGACCTCAGAAGAGAGGTTGGGATCAAAGTAGAAACGCGGACCATCGGGGTGAAATTCATCACCACACTGTGGTTGCTCATGAAAACCTTTAGGGAACCCTTTTGGTCGTTATTGTAACTCTACTTTTTCAATAAGATCAGAAAAATGGACCTCAAGTCTGCACAAAAGTCTCTCTCATTCCATTCGCAACTGTGTGCAATCCATTATTGTAAGGCGATAGTACACCGCGCCCATTTGACAAGCGGGGGCCGTGAGAGGTAGCGACTCCAATCGCGAGGATTGTGCAAGGCTTCCCAAATCGAAATAGGTGCGTACGAATACTGAAAAGAGAAAGCGACTAACAAGTGCATTCAAAAGCTAGCGGCAAGAGGAGCTGGACCAAAAAGTTGGCAGAGATGATGGAATTCGGTGTTGGCTCGCGCCTCTAGGGTCTGGACTTTGGGGTTGAGTGGTGGCGCCGACTACACAATCCGACACAGCCACTTGAATAAAACCTTTGGAACCATGCTAAGAATTATTCTCACAGATGGATGAATACCTTTCCATCTGGCTATTTCCTCACCCAGATCCGAGTTGTCTTGATAGCCTGTGAGATATTGTTGGTGTGGCCGATAAAAGTGGACCAAACAATCCCCGCCCGTTGCCTGTTTCTTTGCCTCACAACCTTTGATCAAGAACAACCAAGTCAACTCAGCAGCTCGCCTGGCGAACTTTGGACAACAGGCCTCGAGAGACTTTTGCAATCGATCTTTTTTAAGCTCAGCAAAATCAGAAACGAACATGGAATCTACATCCGGCTCCTCAGACGTCCCATCCAAAAACGTCGCAAAATCCGACGTGGAAGTCCTCAACCAGGACATATCCGACAAAGAGGGATGGTATCGCATTCGCGCAGGCTCTCGAGTTCACTATCTCTGTATTCCAATAAGCCCGGGCTCCTCCTTCGACGAAGACACCATGTGCTGGCCGCATCTCCTGATCCCACGGCTTCCCCCTTTCCCAGATTCAGATTGGACTACTATGCATGTGTCCTGGGACTCGGACTCGGGCGGACAGATTCAATCAACTATTACCTCTCAGATGCTCCAGGGCGTAGAGGAAATCTGGCATTCCAGCCGTGTCGACTTCTTCGCTCTCAAACGTACCGCAAAATATAAATCTGGTGTCGAAGAAGTCGAATACAACGGTCAGATCATGGTTTCCAAGACGGCGAGCTTCGACTGGTGGATCCCACAAATTGACAATGAGACTTTCGTATATCAAATCATTGCGAAGAATCAAAGCCCGGACGAACCAAGGATCGCGCCATTGTTCCACGCCCATGTGAGTGAGGGAGGTCGAGTCATTGGCTTCCTCATGGAAAAGATCGAGGGCTCATTTGCCTCGCCTTCCGACCTACTAGCATGTAGAGCTGCATTGCGTAGGCTCCACAGCATGGATCTAGTCCACGGAGACCCGAACCGTTACAACTTTATTATTGAGAGCAAGACTGGGCATGTCAAGATGATCGATTTCGAGCACGCAAAGGCATGCACGGAAGAGCGGGCGCGCCAAGAGCTCGAGGAACTCGAGAGCAATTTATCCGACCAGTCAGGGAGAGGAGCGTCGTTGATAACGGTGGATGGAATTGAGCAAGATGTGACTACCGAACCTTGGAGGTACCCCAAAGTGCATCAATCATCTAGTACAACTTCCTAAAGCCCGTTGGTGGATATTTATATGCTGCCTCTAAATATAAGTTTCTCATAGCGTAGGAAGACATTACCCTGCTTTATGAATGGATGATGTACTGCATAGTGATATTGACATTCTACGCATTTTCAGAAACTATTGTTTAATTTCACGTAAAACTTACTTTTCGTAGACGTTGAGCACTGATCGAGCTCGTGCTCTTGTCCTCTTAATACAAGCTATCAGCTAGTAACACAGTAAGGCACTGCGGCGCAATAAATGATGAGCCATATTGTTATTCGCAACTCTTGCTTAGATCCTGACCTCAAGACCGGTAAAAGCCGCTTCCGCTCTTATTTCATATCCTGTCCCACTAGTATCCAAAGCGACAGCGCATTCACAGTAAAAATACGAAGTCAGAAGCCTGACTAGAATGCCTAGGTCCATCAGCCTAATTGACTTGTGGTGAATGTCGGCTCTCCTGCTGTGGCTGGGCATTGGAAGGTTCTTCTTTCGCTGCAGAGGCCGCCGCCGCAGAAGCAGCTCGGAGTTCCTTGGTGACGGCGGCGTACTCTATGACTATGTCGCGTTTTTCTGCGTTTGACATGGTGGTGTCTTTGATCGCAGCCTGGCGCATTTTTGAGATTTCGTCGAGTTTTGACTGTAACTCTGCGACGGTGGGCATGTTGGCGGGTGGATAGTCGATGTGCCAAGAATCTTGGATAGGGAGGCTCGAAGGAATACGTAGGGAGTTAAATACTTGAGTATTATTGCCCGGAGGAATAATGTCCGTGGTTGACTCATAGTTTACACCGCCTCTTTTGTCCTTGGGAGCCGGGCCCGGTTTTAGTCATTGCTGCCTACAGAGTGAATCATTCATCATTAGCATAAGTGTATAGATACAAAGCATAGAGAAGGTCTACGTCAAAATCCAGGGATTTTCTACGTTGGGATTTATAGACTTTAAGAAGACAGAGGATGACAAAATCACTCTCATGATTCCCGATAGCAGCGCCGTCATTAATAAGATCACAATGTTGCTCTTGCGAAGAAGCAGAGGTGGACCGTCGAAAAGGCACTAGCAGGCGTCAATATGAAATCCCGTCTTAGGCTGAGTGCCAACAGAACATTCTGGATCGAGTAAGAGGAGCTTGTGGCCATTTTCCGAGGGCTTTGCTGTTGGTACGGCCGCTGCGGTCGTACGATTAAGGCCATTCCCAGCAAGTTAACTGACGACAAGCTTTCCTATGCGGAGGAACCCGTGGCTCCCGTATGACAGTTGAACCTGAGGAAGCTGGACGATGCCATGCGAGTAATCGGCCCAGATCTTGGCGGCTGGTGAACCATTTTGGGGGTTTGAGGGTGAGGTCAAGGTGGACTGCAAAAGGACAGGAAGCCTGGAAGGGGAACAGTACCGATTTCCCGCCTATGTGAATATAGGAGTAATGTTCCTCATTAAATCAAAAGTATGGGCCTCTATAGTCGAATGACAGACGAGGGGCGTTATTCATTATTGCATATGGCATTGAATAAATACAAAAAACACACTATCCCGGACCCAGGATTTGAACCTGGCTCTCTGGCCCCTTCCGGGCGTATCTCTGTTTTACCAGCGATACGTGTCAGTCAGTGTGTTCCCACTGCACCAGTCCGGGCTTTTATCTTTATCGAAATTAATGTTTATCACAAAGTAGTTCTGCTAGCTGACGGCTCTTTGCGGTCGAAGGTCAATAAGCTTTTTCGAGAGAATCATTGATTGCGTAAGATGACTGCTGGGCCTTTCCTATAGTGGGATGGGCGCGAACGGTTACCGGGATGAGGAGACTATAATTCGTTCTCTTTCCGCCTACCCGTTTCGACATCGTTCAGCTCTTCTATACCAAGGTTGCATTTCTTCTCCTTCCGGTTTCCTGGCATCAAAAGTACTGGGGATAGTGGCTATGGTAAGCCAGAGCCACACCATGGCAAACCCTTCCCAATGTAGGCATGCGGCCTATCAGGGAAGGGAACAGAGGCCTCCTGTTCTCGTCGTGGTCGGAATTTTTAAGCCATTTCTTTGGTTTGACGATGAAGAAATCCGGATTGTGGGACTCGTTGTGGTCAATGGCGTACGTCCTCACCTCGGAATCGCACCCTGAGAGACGTACTGTCCATCAAGACTGATCACCTCACTGCTTATTTCTCTCCATAAGGAACTCTTCCCCTGGCTGTGGAATTATCCTGCTCTTGTCGAGGCAAACTCGCAGATGGACGTGAGAAACCAGCCCCAGTCCCATCTTACATCGGTGGCAGTTGCGAAGACGGACCGAACCTCAGCAGTCACCTTGGCATAAGTGAATGGATCCCGACCCAAATAGAATAAGATTTCCGTCATAGTAATCAAAAATGACCAAATCTTATGGAAGCAAATCGGACGAAGTAGTCGCGAGCAAGAACAACTGACAGAAACATACGACCGTCTACTTTCCATACCATGAGCTCCTCGGCCTGGATAATTATCGAGGTGCGATCGTTCGAGGCTTCGGTGACTTCAAAGACATGGCAATCATTCGGCTTCTCTGAAAGCTCACCGAAGAACATGCCGCCAAGTTTGACCCTTTAACCATCCGGATTGATCACCATATGATTTAAGCACGCCACAGAATGTGTGAAGACGTTTCCATGATTTTTTTGGGCTTGTAACGACAAATATAATAACAAAAGGCCGTTTGCAAAATTTCTTCTCCTGAATCTCGATTCTTATTGTCAGTTGCCGTAAGATTACGAGTCATGAGGGTGCTCTGTACTGCTATGTATCTATACTATCACGGTCGTGGCACGCCTCAAAAAGGCTGATCTGTAAGGTCAGATGTTATTCATCAACTGTGCTTGTAGGGGAGTCGAGATAGCTGCTATTCAGAAAGTGCGGATAGTTGACGCTGAAGTGAGTTGTTCCTCTGTCTGTGATATCAGTAGACCAAGGATCATAGCAGATGTACTGTACTGTTAGAAGCGGAGAAATAAAATTGAATAATTCATGCAAAGCCACATCATTGACAAATCTCGCATATTCGACTTCCGAGACGTTCCTTCGCGAGGTTATGGTCGCGGCCAGCGACAGAGGCATCGATATCGTCCTCATCTCGCTACTTGGAGACCTTCTCTAGAGTTTATGGACTTGTGTTGCAGAGTATGGTACCATGATCGAGACTGGCAAGCGAGACTTTCGATGACGGGCGAAGCTTTCCACGAAGAAGTTCGAAAACAGGACTTTCGTTGGGCTCGATCTGTCTGCGCTTTTGATCAGTTGACATGAACGAGTTGCTCAGTGGATATTCAGACTTCCTGTCAAGAAATGCAACTTACAAATTTCCAGACTTTTAAAACGGTGATTAGACTGAATTCGTGATAGGAATATCAGACCTAATACCCCTACCTAGGTATCCCAGGTCGAAAAGATTCAGAGCGAGTTCCAATTCACGCAATGCGGTCATCACATCGGGAAAACCATCATTATAATGCCAAAGATCCCTTGATGCCAGATTTAGTCAATATCACTCCCTTCCAGTCTTCCGGAGTGATCGTGGCTACCTCCTAGTTGGTGGTCTCGGCGGTCGTGGGAGGGGAGCGTTGCTGGAATGCTTGATGTCAGAACACCGTTGCCAATGGACCAAAACCAATGGCTGACGGGGTGAACCTCCGTATGACGTTGAAAGGAGGCATGCGCCCATCACTGACACTGTTCACAGCCAACACATATAGGGCGTTTCTCTTTCCATGTCCTTCGCGGACCACAATGGTCGACCAAAGATCCAAAACAAATGAAATCTGCATGACGCGATCGATCCAGTATCCGCGTGTTGAAACAACTTGTTGGTCAGGGATGAGAAGAGCATCTGACTGAACATGCGACTGAAGGCACTCGAACCGGCTCTTTTGTGGCCACGGGAGCTCGGAACTGAACCCGACAGCAATTCAGCGTTGACACGAGTATCTTTAGCATTGTCCAAAGTTCCTCTTCGCTATTTTTGGGAGATGACGTTCGTAGGGCAATGATGGTTGAGCTGGGGACTGACTGAAAGTTAAGCAGTGGCAGAACGGAACGAGGCTATGGGAAAATCTAAATTTACACGATGCATTTGGCGGTGAATGACAACATAATGAGGAGGTTTCATTTGATTTGGCGCTTTCGTTCATATAATTACGAAACATGTTCCGATCCCCCGCCATTCTGCCTCACGATTAAGCCCGTGGAGATGGAGAAAGCCTTAAATGGAAGGTACATGATTTGATTGATTTATAAAAGCTATAGGCAGCAGAATTCGGAGGGACTTGAATGGTCTAGACATCACGGGCCTAGGTCGTGCTCTTACCCACCTCAGATACACCCTCGACCCTATCCGATCCTTTCCAGAAATCTCCACAGAGGTGGGTGGCAATGGGGTCATTTTGGACTTTTGATTTTGCTCAGCACCTGACTCGCTTTGACTACACCGGATGGGATGCTGGCGAGAGAAATGGATCGGTGGCCCTCGCCTGATGAAACGAGGCAAATCCGGGGGACTTTGGTTGTCATTGCGTCAAGAACGCTGGGCGAAACGATCATGGGTGGCCTTCTCGCGTCTACTAATTGCGGCGCAGTATGATAGAGGTGCATCTGGAGGATCGCTAGCTTTCCTGAAATGAACGTTTATGGTTGGATTTTTCCATGACGAGGGTAGGACGTAAATGACTTGATAGAGAGTGGCAGGATTTGACACTGCAAGGGGCTTTCGATGGGTTACCCATAACGAAGCCTCGAGAACGCGGTGTTGTGTTTTGAGCTGAATTATAATGCCCGTTTTGCTTCTGGATGGCGGGTGTCTTGTGTAGCAGGTATTGGGAAGAGAGAGGCAAGTTCAACGTGAACCCTACTTACTGTGACGTCCGCTCGTCACCTTCCAGTGTCAAGTTGAAGATTTATTCATTGGAGACTTTTAGTCGGATCGGTCTGTCGGAGCCTCATAATTCAAAGCCATTATAGACAAAATATCTCTTTTTTTTTTTGAAGTCCGTCCTCGGGACCCGGGCTTTGCTGGATGAACCCCGAAACCTCGTCGTCATCGACTCAATGCAGAAGCCCGAGCTCGCCGATTACCCTATGGCGCAACCAGAGAGCTCTGGCCTGAAGCGACCAATGGTTAATGGAAAACCGGATTATTCGCTACGATAATGTCGCGAGACGACTCCACCAAAAGGGGGCATTGTAGATGGAGCAAGGGTCTTTTGTTGGTCCTCTTCTTCCTCTGCACACATTGTCGGGCCATGACCGCAGCGGGCAAACCTTAAGACCGATCGACGCGCGGTAGCGTCATCGATGAACTAGGCCCAATTAGGCTCGATGTGCCGCTCGGTGGATCGTCTCGCTTAAGCCGCCCAATGACGGCGACCTCGACCCGAGCACCGGCCTAGTTAGCCATCTTGGCCCTGTCATCATCATCCATGGGTTGTTGTATTACAGCCCTGTCGGGCGTTCTGGATCCCTTCGACATTCAAAACCCCCCATCTCCAAAGAAAGTCCTTGATCGGGTCACCTTTAAGATGTGGGGGTGGCCGCTTTGATCGAATTTGGTTCCTCTCCCCGACAGTCTAGACATCGCCAACGCACATCAGAAACACCACCATCTGCCCGTTACGGTATCATACAGCGCTCGGAGATGCCGGGAGTCCCATCTGGGCGCGGGTGTGACGCCTGCCGCAAGCAAAAGAAAAAGGTAGCCGCTCACTATTTCCGTCAAGTGATGTTCATGTTCATGACATTCGCCGTACGTGTCCGTTCGTATCGTCTAACGCTCTGCAGTGTGACCAATCGAAACCAGCTTGTTCGCGATGCACACGCCTCAAGATTCCCTGCATCGGTTGCGGTGAGCAGCGGTACAAGTTCAAAGACCAGACGATTGCGTTCAGATCGTCGTCCAACTCCCCGCCGACGAGGAACCCCGTCTCCTTCGAAACCGTGCTGGCCCTCCAGCAAGCTCCCAGCAACCAGACTACTGCATTGGCTAAGGCGTACATATCCCGATTGGAGGTAGTGGACATTCGCTATGATGTAACCTGCTACGGCAGCTTTCTCGATGAAATCCCCAAGCGCCTGGGGAAGAGCACGGCCCTTGATGCGGCCGTCGACGCTTTCACGACGTGCTCGACGTGTGTTCACACGAGGAGGCACTCGGTCGAAGCCCTGAAATCATACGTCAGTGCGCTCAAGGCCTTGAGAATCAACCTCTCTGATCCGGTGGCTTCTCGAGCGCCCGACACCCTCTGCGCCATTTACCTCGTCATGATCTGCCAAGGTTGGATGGGGAGCCCGGAGGATCAGGCTACGGGGCACGGGGAAGGGATCGCCCACATACTCAGGGCTGGGATAGTGCAGAGATGGCGGGACACGTTCGAGATTGACATGCTTATCACGCTGTGCATTCCAGTGGTATGTGGCAGATCTCTCACCTCGGAACGGGTCGGGTACTGACGAGACCCAAACCAGATTGTGGAAAGCGTCTGCAACCCTAGAATACAGCTAAAGTCGTGGTTTTATGACCTGCTCGATGTTTATGGCCCTTCCAAGAAACTGGGCTGCGAAGAGCCCGAGAGCATCCAGGAGATGCAGCAAGATGCAGGGATCCGAAGCCTGAGACTTCGGAACCTGGCCAAGGTTACAGAGTATATCAACGACCCCGAATCGCACTACCCCGACTTGGTAGCCACATACCGTCAAATGAAATTCGATTGCCGGAAACTACGTGGAATCGTGGAAGGAATCGGAGGCTTCGGCGATAGTGCAGAGTTACCGCCACCTGCGCCGGGAGTGAGTCTTCACCGAGAAATTCGAGACATTTCTACGGCGTATGGGATCTTGTTGGCCCTGATGATGATTCTCAACGGGATACTTCATGCATTGGATCCCGATAATAGCTCGCTCACAGACGATGCCATCATTATTGGCACCGACATCCTCGAACTGTCCAGGCAAGCCCGGAGTTACAGGCCGCTGGGTGCTGCTTACATCCCGCTCTGTCTGACTACCGCTTGGGCGGCAATCGACGATGAAGAAAAGAGAAACGAGGTAACGGACATGTTGAACGACTACCAGAAGGACTTTATCCAAACGCGATGGATGGACATGGCTTCCTGGTGGAGAACCAAATTTGATATCCATCGCCGCCAAAGAATGGTGTCGGCGGCCAATGGAGTATCCCTCCAGCCTTCGACGGTTGACCCGAAGGACATGGTGCTTGGGGAGGTAGCGGAGCCTGGAAACCAACTTGGCGATGCGTGCTGCGTTATGTAAGTGTAGTGTCATGATACCATTGAGCCATTGGATAATGAACAATCTGGGGATGGAGCATTTTTCATTCTCTCTGATACCGGTAGCAGTACGAAGCCGGATAAAAATAAACGAAGCAAATCCTATCTATCACTTTGAAAAGCTGCCGGGCTACTGTAGACACCAGAGTTCTTGCAACTGCTATTTTGACGATAAGAGCGACATAGGGGGGGAAAATATCAAATACAAGGGTCAATAGAGGAGAACCGGGAAAGGTAATAGAGGGAATCGTACTAAAAATTCCACATCGCTCCGCCAGTCCAGCAAGTCCTCAACGCCACCAGCAAAAGCTGTTTACTAGAACCACAAGTACGTCAGTATGCATCGTCGTTTCATGATATCCAGTCCCCAAAGAGTAAATCGAGACTAAGCTCGATGCGGTCACATGTGCCGCCCAGCAGCATACGTATTCGGGCTCTTCCCTTCCACCGGGCCCAACGCCATCATGCGGCGTTGTTTTCACCAAAGCCCCCC
>JAMYIC010001223.1:0-18942 GCA_024112705.1 Microcera coccophila
TTCGGCAAAGCCAATGCGGATTTAGTATTCAGCTTCTAAAGAACACTGCCATATGTCCAACTCTCACATTTGGCACTTATATTGTTCTCGACACACTCATTGTACACCTGCACTATATAATCCCAACCCGTTCCCTCCCGCGCAAGATCCAACCTCATTCCTCATTGTATCCTCATCGCACGACTCACCCACTATCTCAACAATATCTACCACAACCACCACCCCCCCGGCACCGTCTTCATCATCTCCCCAGCCATGCCCAACTCCACCCACAATGACACTCCGTTCATCGTGGTGATTGTCATGATCACCGTTGCTTTCACCGTGAGCTGCTCCCTAGTGGTCTTCTTCGCCTGTCGATCCCGTAATGCTTCGGCTTCAGATCGCTCGGAAGACGGTCTGGAGGATCTCGAGATGCAACCTCGCCCTGCTGCTCGTGCTCCCCAGGATGCGGGTGACGTAGCCCATGACCCTGCTTCCTCTGGTCGGTTCCACGAGGTTGGACTCCACGATAGCCCTCCTCGCATGCCAACGCACAACCCTTAGGGCAGAGATTGGTCAAACCAAGATGGACAGACAATGGTAAGTTTCAAGACCATGCACTGATGAGCCAAGACGAGCTCTTCGTCAAGAATTCGGGACGGTATTTGACGCGTCCCATTGGAGGTCCGCTTGAAGATGCAGCCGGAGACATAGGGGAAAGTTGAGGTGTGAACACTCAAGCAGCGATCATTCCCAAGTTGAGGGAGATTTTTGAGGTGACTGTGATTGGAGAGTAGGAAGTGAAGCTAGCCTTGTTAACAATAAATGACTTTCTTTATCCTGAGTTTGTTCAGCCCCTTTGTCCTAAAAATTTCGAAATGAAGATGATTTCTCTGGGCGCTTTACCAACTACAAAGCAAGGCAGCCAGTTCCCAGCATGTCGGTGATTTGAGAGCTTGACATCATCATCTCAAATCGACCAAATAATACATAGCTCCATCATGAGCAAAGGCACGAGGGTTCTGCAGCCTGTTTATGTCCATCAAGCAAATGCAACAAGAGAGGAGACGCTATGCCACCCGCCTACCATACCAGACGCCGCGTACACGCTCTATTATCATACAATTAACTCCGAGAGAGAGTTTTGAATGGCGTTGTCTCTTCCGTAACCTGCGCCGTTCCCGCGTCGTAGATTCACAACCCGTACACATCCTCACCTTACCTCATGCCGCCCATGTTGAAAGCTCCGAACGCCCCCGTCGGTATTGGATTCGCGTTGTTTGTCAAGTCGTCCCACATATCCCAGTTCAGGGCTGAGACGTCTAGGTAACCCCCAAGAAGAGGATCTAGGTCTGTGATTTGTGGTTGTGTAGCACGCGGTTGCGACGCAGGTGGCTTTGTTGCCGGCGTAGGCATCGACTCTGAAGATCGTGAATCACTAGTGCATGAGGATTCCTGAAGGCGGTATATGAAGTGGGGAAGCTCAATGACTCGACCCATCTGCGTAAAAGCCCTCTCCCGTGCTCTCCATGCCTTGAGGACGAACTGGGCTTGAGCGGCATAGGCCTTGTTAGACATGTCCAACAGCTCAGGGTGGTAGGTGTATATCTTGTTGATGATGTTCCAAGCACGATCGGCAAGGGAACCAGTTGGTCGGTGACACAGTTGCCCCGTCATCACGGCAAACACGTCAAGCTGGAAGTGCAACTTGACGAACCACAAGAATCCCTTTTGCTCCATCACTTCGTAGGCGTTCGTGCTATGTTCGTTGTTCATTATGACAATCTTGAACAAATTGTCCTTCGGATTAAAGATTTCGGTTCCCCATTCTGGTTGCTCGCGCATAGGGACCAACATCTCCCTCAATTTGCTGGTCAGCATTGGGCGAACCGTGAGAGCGGCGGCATGTACGTTTCCAGCACTGGCCTCGATGTATCGATTTTCAACCCTTAACAGGTTGCTTTCAAGCTCTCCCACGAGAGCCCGATACTTTTCTATCGCGACAGTCAAATTTGGATCTTTTACGCCGGTCAGCTCATGCCCTAGAACAACAGCTTCAAAGCCGGGAGTTCCATGGAAGGTCTCGGCGCTGATGATGAACTTTGCAATCTCGTATACCAAAAGGCAAAAGGCCATTTCCGTTGGACCTTCACGCGGCTGAATGGGCTCCGTCGATCCGGGAAACAAGTCGGCATCGTTCACATTCCGGGGCGGCTTGGTGTCCCAGTTGGTAGGCAGCATGGAATGGCTCAAGCCCGAAACCAGAGCATTTTTGGCGTCCTGCATGATAATCTGCCACCAGATTCGTCTTCGCATCTCGGTTTCGAAGGGTGTAAGGTTCAACGTCTCACCGTCGCGATGGTAACCCATCTTTTGCGCGATTCGCACGAGCATACCACTCAAGATCCAGGCTGCATGTCTGTCATATCGGTTCTGAAGAGAGGCCTGATCAAATATTAGTAACACGATTGGTAACGGGGAAGGGCCTAACGGACCAAATACAGGAGCAGCGCTGAGAGGGCGGCCATGTCGTAGTTCCTGAGGAAGTTGAACTTGGTCAAGGCGACTTTGGTTGCCGTAGTGAACTTCCGCAGGGCATCATCTCGGGACATGCCAAGCATCTGAACAGCTTCTACCTCTGATAGGGAGACGGAAGCCATGGTGAATACCGAAAAGAGGAGTGCTTGGTAGTTCAAAGGGATATTGTCCATGTTCGAAGCGGCTTCCATAACATACGGCTGCAGTGATGGAACATGTATCACCTTGGTGAGAGGGTTGACACGGTCCAGGAAGAGCTGCCACAGTCTGAAGACGTGGACGGGGTCTGGCTGCAAGTCCTCGACCTTGTTCACGGAGGCGTCGCCAGGGAGGAGGAGATCGGCGTTGTAGTCCGGGCTGAGGTCGTCAGATCCGAGTACGCTAGCCTCGTCAGGATCATCAGTGTCAACAATATCTCTCATGGCTTGTAACTGCGAGCGACGTCAGTCAGGTTCTTCGGCAATCACATCTCATCACTCACCTCTTCATGAATGCTAGCCCAAAGGTAGCTGTCTAGAAAACGCACACCACCTTCCTCCTTGATCATCCTTCCGGCAGACCTGAACCTCGCTTGATGATCCGGCGCTGCTGGGGAGGACGGCGACATTGACACGTCCGTTTGCATAGCACTTGTGGCAGGGGTCGCAGGCTGTTGGACCGTGGGGGAGGAAACGGAACCATCGGCATACTGCTTGAGCAGCTGCTCACATCGAGCAAGCCGTTCCTGAAGGTCCTGGTTGGGTCGCCGGCGCTTGCGAGCGGGCGCCGGTGTACTGGGAGTACAAGTGACATTTGCCTAAAAACAATGTGAGTTCTAAACTCCAAAGGCATGGGAGCCTGGGCCATGAGATTGCAAGGAGGGGCAGCCCGAACGAGATACAAAGGCTTGGGGGGGGCACCAAAAATTTCCAAGTCTGTCGGAGCGACGCACCTTGATGCAGTTTGAGCAAGGTGTATTGCGATCACACTTTATCTTGCGATGCTGACAAAGGACGCATGCCAGCACTCGAGCGGCCTTGTGGGAGCCGGGCGTGGTGTTCGTCGACATGTCCGTGGATTCCGGTGTAGTTCAGGGACGAGCCTCACATGCTAAGTGTTTGTGCGTGTCCTGACGTTACCCTATCGCTCAGATTTCAGACTCCACCGAGGGGTCACTCTGAACATGGAAATGCCTTTGAGTCTGTGTGTAAGGAAAGGCGAGTTTGGGGGTTTCGGCCTAAGATATTAGAAGAAGGCAAAATGTGGAAGGAAAAGGTTTCGGCCTAGTCAACGGATGGGAGTGTTTTCCAACAGACCAAACGGGCGCAACAACCGGCGCAGAACCGAACCGATGGTGCCTGGAAGAACGACGTCGCAAGTTGGCGAACAAAGATGGCGGCGGAGTTGGGTGTGTTCCAGGCAAGTCGTTACGTAGTGGGGTCTTGTCTTCAAGTATGCACCGGCCGGAACGGGAACAAGCCGCGGGCTTTTGTTTTATGCAACCTGCTCGAGGTCTTTAGCCGTCCGTCCCTCGCTATCCCTAATCGCGTGTCGACGACGATGAAGGGCCCGATGTCAGGGGTAGTCGTCAGTTAGGCTTCAATAGAAGTCGAAGTTCGCACCGCCCTACCATGTACGAGAACCGGAATCGCATCAACAGAGGGAACTCCGCCGTGTCGGCGGATAGTTTCTTGTGGCCGGGGGTGGGCGAGCGGAATAAGACAATAGGGGAACCAATAATAGATGCTGGAACTCGAATGATGCCACACAGGAAAAGACTGAGCGATGGAAGTGTGGCTTCAGGCCAGAGTCACAACAGTGACCCAGGTTGCTGACCCTCTTTTTGACTCACTCGGCAGTCGAAGGTTCCAGGCCATGCGCACAATCCCTGGGTGTAATCTGTAAATCTAGCGGCACTGATGGCTGACGAGATCCACGCCTTAGGCGACCGAGTAGCAAATGAAGTGGGCGATTAGCGGCGGGGTTACGGCGGACGGAATCCAAAATCTTTCCGAAGAAGTTGCAGGGATGGTTGCGATACGTTTCCGCAGCCACTTCGTCCGCGAAGTCTTATTTAGTCCAGATGATCGATCAACCTGTCCGTGATGAGGGATAATGAGCATAAGCAGGCCGGCTTTGGCCGAAAATAGGCGTATGACACACGAGTATCAGCGTCGGACTAGACGACAACGTCAGAAAGACCTAGATGACTAAATGATAAACAAAGTCCGGATGTTCGATGACGTCGGTCATACGCTTCCCGTGTTGGGCTCAAATAAAGCCGCAGGAGCTCGAGATGGGAGTCAGAGACGGTGACGGGAGGAGCTGAAGCTGGGATAGGGATCCGAGGGTCAAGGCTAAGGCTGATGAAACCGATCGCATTTGCATTTCACACGTGTGCTGTAAGCCTGTAAGACGCCCCCTGCCCACTACTCAGCCACGAGATATGACACTAAACAAGGGGTACGTGGAGGAGGACGACGAGGACGTTGGTGAGTCTTGGGGAAATTAGCGGCAGGACGCGACGATGAGTACGAGCTGATGAGACGAATGGCATTGTTTCTATTTCAGCTTGGCATTTGACTGATTCGTGTCGGGGGACTTCTCAAGGATGCGGGAGGCAGCCGGCTCCTCCGTCGCCACCGTGCTTGGCACCGTCCGTGATCACCGTCCGTCTCCATAGACTGGCTACGCGGCTGTCCGTCCGCCTCTCAGGGTCGAAGATTTGTCCGCTCGGGGACTTTTGATAACCTTTGCTCATGTAGGCCCAAGTGCGAAGCAAGGCACCAGCGAAATTTAAGCTTGCTTGTAGCGCAGTTGAATTCTGACAAACAGGCCCCGAAATCATCCAATACGATATGCGAAAGTGTGAAACTACAGTGGACCTGAAGCTCCCTCCAGAGGATGTTAGTAGGAGTTGCTACGGTAGTGGCTCCAGTGGGCTCCAGTGGATGGTCCAGCGCTCCCGTGTCTCTTCCACCAACCTGGCCCGCCCAACCCGCCAGTAGGAGCGCTCCCTAAACTGAATGGCTTACCCCACGCAAACTCCTCACGAGCGCACCCTGGCGAACTGCATCGACGGCACCGGATTCCGGTGAGGCTATCCACACCTACGACCGATTCTCCCTGTAAATGATCGTTTCCCTTTACCCTTGGGTCACAATCATGCTACCACCCTGACGTTTCCCCTCTTCTTTTCAACGCTCTTGCTACCCCTTCTAGTTGCCCTTTGAATCGTGTCGGCTGACTGAGTTGCGCAATCACAGGGGAGAAGAACCGCCACTCTCACACCGAGAATAAATAGGCAAGGCCTCTTATCTCCATCTTGAAACCTGTTCACGATACCATTTCAATATCATTCCTACGCCAACTCCCGTATCAATGCGATACAATTTCCGCTCCTAGCTCGCGAACATCCCAGAGATGAAATCCGATGCTCACAAGTCTGAGTCCAACATGAAGAAATACAACTAAATCGACGAGTGTGCTCAACGTCAATGTCGCTTTCATCCCGGAATAGAAAATCGCTGAGGAACTTGCCGATTAGCGGACCTTTTGAAGCCGGTGGCAGCCTCCCTCTGCAGAATGAGGTCTGCGGCTGGCCAACGCCAGCAATCAAAACATTAAGGGTCGTATGGGTTCAGCCATCATTGAGGAAGCCGGGGCCATGGTTGCTGCCTCCGAGTAGGATATCGTCGACGAGAAGGGCTCCTTCACACCCGCCACGGATAGAGCAATGCCCTCACTGATATCCTCCCGTTGTTCCCCCAGACCGAAGGTGGTGTCGTCGTTCGATGCCGACGATATGAGCACCGATATAGTGTGCCCTAGAAAACCACCTACCAACACGAAATCCCAAAGGACAGGTTGGCCAGAGCTTGCACAGAGAGAGAACTATGACGCCTCCTTCGACTTTGCCGTTGGTGCTGGCATTAGGTTCATCCCGAGAACAAGCCTCAACCGCTATCCTCACCAAGGGACCACTCTCATTGTCGAAGGGTCTTTAGGTTGCACCATCCCATCTGAAGTGTCAAAAGTTCCATGTTGGTCCAACATCTCACGATGCCTTGGTCTTTTTGTTTATTCTGCAAATATGGATCCTATTTCTGGACCCGAGTCGTCACTCTTTGAGTCCTCGTCCTCTACCGGTGTCTGAACTGGGACCAGTGACGTCCGCTGCTTCTTCCGCACAACCCTCCTGTGTGTCGCGCTCTTGAAATGCTTCTCCCACGCTCCCTCCGTCATCAATACAGTGTGGCATATCTCACACATCCGCTTGCTGGGCGGCGCTTTCGGCCCTGAGTTGCTCGCCTGGGTAAGTACCTCGCGCGCAAGATCTGATATTCCAGTAGGAGTTGGGCGTGTCTCTCCGTTAAGGAACTGTGTGGCCAACTTAACAGCAGGATCGACGACGTTCTGGTGATACTGCGCGATGTTGGTACTGTCGAGTAGGTATAAGTTGTTCATAGCCTCTGGACCGACGTCCTGTAGGCGGGGGATTTGTTTTAGTCTGATCCACCGCGTTTGATAAACAGCATAGCGTCGAGTGGCGGCCTTCATCTCCTCAAGAGCTGTAGACTTGAGACGTTGGGTCTCCGCTGCATCTCGATCCTCGTCGATTGCTGTCATGTAGGGTTCAAACTGCTTGTATCCAATTGACTGCCAGATGCCCTTTGTCATATCCAAAGTCTGGCCTGCCACCTCCTTCTTCTTTTTGAACTCGTAGAGCTCTCGGACTTCACCCAAAAGTCCTCTATCCAGCATTTTGTCGACTCTTTTGTCCAGACGATCCCTCAACACTTCACGCTCCGAGTACACCCAGAACAAAAGGTTCTCCCATGTTTCCCCCGCAGCGATATTCTGTGTCGCGGCAGCTTTGCGCGCTTCTTGCTCAGCGTAATGGTCAGATGCTCGCTTCCCGGTCCTCAAGTAGATTTCAAGAGATCGCTGGATCTTGCGGCGGTCATTAGGGTGCCACCGATCAGCCATGACGGGGTCAACTTTCCGCAGTTCATGCAGCATGACTTCGCCGGATTCTCGAAGGATTGGGAAAGACCTGGAAGTGTCCATCTCTATGTCGTCCAGAATAACCTCTTTGAAAAGGATAGGGTCCACATAATATTGGGAGCCCCCTACCAGGATGGGCAAGTTTCCCCGACTGCGAATCTCTCTTATCATCTGCTTCGCCTGGCGCTTGAAGTCGTCTACATCCCATGGTGCTTCATCGAGAGAGATGTGACCCAGCAGGTGGTGTGGAATTCCTCGTTGTTCCTCAGAGGTTATCTTGTTGGTGATGACAGGCAGGCCATTGTAAAGTTGCATCGCATCAGCGTTGATGATTTCGCCTCTAAGTCGGGTCGCAAGCTCAACAGCAAGCTACACAAAGTCTCAGCTTAACATTGTCGCAGCCGTCCCAGAAGTTCATACATCTGATTTACCAGTCCCAGTTGAGCCCAGTACCACTACGAGGGGTTCAGTTGGGGGTTTTCCGGTAGCCATAGTCGCAACATTGCGCCTCAGAACGGGTCTCAGACAACTAAGCATTTAGAACGCCCAACCGTGCATTAACTCGGAGCACATATTCTTCGCTTGGAGAAGTTGATGTCACGATGATTTCGAAGATGTGATCATCAAGGGTCTCCTTATTAAACCCTGAAGCTTCTAGAACTAAAGCGGGGCAGTCCTTGAGCGGAAAAATTACGGCACATAGAAAATAGAAAGAAACATGGCTTGACGCCTTCCCCGAGAATGGGCCTCAATGGCCCCTGATGTAGGTCACGTGCATTCTCTCCACTCGAAATTTGGACACATCTACAATTTGGGACACTGAAGCCAGATCGCCATCCTCCGCTCCCCAGCTCTCCTTAATTATCCCCCATCGCACATTGCCAGAGCTCCAGCAAGCTTGGCTTCCCTTTCTTCTTTCTTTCTTTTCCTTCTTGGATGAAATAATCCAATCGTTGTTGCCCCCCTTCAACCGTCACCATGAGTTCCCGTAAGTTGCTCTGCCCCCGTTTGCGCAAGCTATAGCTCCAATCGCGTTGTCGCGCGACGTCGACCATAGGACTTGGCGAGCCATTGAGCTATATTTGCATCGAGAAACAAGACTAACCATGGCAATGCGACCACAGTCCGTTTCCTCGACCTGGTCAAACCGTTCGTGCCGTTCCTCCCTGAGGTTCAGCAGCCGGAGACCAAGATCCCTTTCAACCAGAAGTTGATGTGGACAGCCCTGACGCTCCTCATCTTCTTGGTCATGAGCCAAATGCCGCTTTACGGCATTGTCTCGTCCGACAACTCGGATCCCCTATATTGGCTTCGAATGGTTATCGCGAGTAATCGAGGAACGCTGATGGAACTGGGTATCACTCCCATCATCTCCTCTGGTATGGTCTTCCAGCTCCTCGCCGGTACCCACATGATCGATGTCAACCTCGACCTCAAGTCCGACCGTGAGCTGTACCAGACTGCCCAGAAGCTCCTGGCTTTTATTCTTTCTGCCGGCACTGCCACTGTCTATGTCTTCAGCGGTCTCTACGGCCCTCCCTCGGACCTCGGTGCTGGCATTGTCTTCCTCTTGATCCTCCAGCTTGTCGTTGCCGGTATGATTGTCATTCTTCTCGATGAGCTCCTCCAGAAGGGTTACGGCCTCGGCAGCGGTATCTCGCTGTTCATTGCCACCAACATCTGCGAGTCCATTATGTGGAAGGCTTTCTCCCCTACCACCATCAACACTGGCCGTGGTCCCGAGTTTGAGGGTGCCGTCATCGCTCTCTTCCACCTCCTCATGACCTGGCCCAACAAGCAGCGAGCTCTCCAGGAGGCTTTCTACAGGCAGAACCTCCCCAACGTTATGAGCCTGCTGGCTACCATTGCCGTCTTCGCCGCTGTCATCTACCTCCAGGGCTTCCGTGTCGAGATCCCCGTCAAGTCCTCCCGACAGCGTGGTGCTCGCGGCTCTTACCCCGTCCGCCTGTTCTACACCTCCAACATGCCCATCATGCTGCAGTCCGCTCTCTCTTCCAACGTCTTCCTTATCAGCCAGATGCTCTACTCCCGCTTCTCCGAGAACCTCCTCGTCCGTCTTTTCGGTGTCTGGGAGACCAAGGACAACACTTCTCAGCTTCACGCCATCTCCGGTCTCGTCTACTACATGTCTCCCCCGTTGAACTTCAAGGAGGCCCTCCTCGACCCCATCCACACCACCGCCTACATCATCTACATGCTCGGCGCCTGTGCCCTCTTCTCCAAGACCTGGATCGAGGTGTCTGGCTCCAGCCCCCGTGACGTTGCCAAGCAGCTCAAGGATCAGGGTCTTGTCATGGCTGGTCACCGTGACCAGAGCATGTACAAGGAGCTCAAGCGCATCATCCCCACTGCCGCTGCCTTCGGCGGTGCCTGTATTGGTGCGCTCTCCGTCTCCAGCGATCTTCTGGGCGCTCTCGGCTCCGGTACCGGTACTCTCCTTGCCGTCACGTAAGTTCTCGATATGAATCTCTCCAAAGCAGCATGTGCTAACTTGATTGCAGTATCATCTACGGCTACTTTGAAATTGCAGCCAAGGAGGGCGACATGGCCGGCATGAAAGGCATGATTATGGGCTAATCAGCGATTATGCCGATCAGAAAGGGCATGATTGATTCATCCTTTGCATTGGGTGCGGGGCCTAATGTGGCCATTGTGTATTAACAGCATGAAAAGAAGAGAAAAATAGTGATACATGGTTTTCTTTCATAACATCGCCAAGCGAAGGGGAGTTTGGTATGAGGGTCGAAACTCGGTCTGAACTTGTATTGTGCGGCAATCAAGAGCTTTTATGATCTCGAGGCCGCGTCAATTGTCATCGTATTTTGGGTAGGAAGGGGAAAACAAAGGACACATGTCGAGTGTCTGCCTGTGGCGGCGTCAGAACGGTTCCATTGTATCTACATCACCATGTATAAATGACAGGGTTTAATGCCATTACGCGAGTCTCCTGGTTCACATAGTGGTGTATACGAGAGTGGTTGCGGTCTGTCTGAGCTACTGCCGATAATCGGACTTGGGCCTTCCAGTGAACATGGTAAAAGATATCGGAGGCTGGCTACCCAATAGAGCGGCAGGGGTCCAGGGTAGGACGACTGGAAGAGGGTTACATCCATGAGTGACTTAACTACCTTGCTGCAGCTGGTGGCTGTTTGATAGTGTGATGTGACAAGATTGGCACTGCTTGTGGTGAGTCTAGCGATATTGTGCCCTTTCCAGATTCGCAGGTGCAGGTGTGGAGCTGCGCCCGAGAACGGTGAAGCCATCGCGAGCTTTGAAGATATCAAGTTCTATGGGTAAGGTGAGTATTGGCGCATAAAATCATCCCTACCAAGCGTAAGTCCTAGTAAAAAAATTACTTACTTGAAACAAACAATATCCTCTCCCCTCATTACCATGCCTACTCCATTATAGTAGAGACCTTGATGGGACGATCACTACATATCCTCATGCAAGCATCCAGCCACTTCCCCTCGAGCACACACACAAAAGGTATCAGTGGGGATGAACTAATGTACGCAGATAATGGTCATACTTGATTGTCAAGATTTCAATTGGCTCGCTGCAGGAAGCAGAATGCCACACCGCAAGCTTGCCGCCGTGTGCCTGAGTACCGTAGTGGGAAGACATGCAGTTCAACTCGAGGCTAGAGGAGTTGGCGGGGTTAAGGATTGAGGGGATAATGTCACACGCCAGAAAAGATGCATCTGGGGAAAGAATGGGCATGGATCCGAGAGGGTCCATCACATTTTCCCACGCGGTGAGAAACCATGGCCAATGGTGCTAGTGAATGGCGGGATGGGTCCATCACGGATGCAGGATACGACAGCCGGCTGGCCTCTATCGAGTCTCTTTGCGGTGTTATCCACGAGGACGCGAGAGGAGCACCTCAGAGGTGGTCGCGACCCAAGATAAAATCAGAGACATCGGCGGTGAGTCATGGCGGGATCGTCGCGGGTGCCTCACGTTCGAAATACGGATAGACTAACAACGGCATGCGCGGCGAAGATTTTCGTTGCATGATTTTCTGCAGGATGTAAGAGCTAAGACATGATGAGTGTCTCTGGAAGGGCAAAGGTTCATTGACCAACGGGAAGTGGAAGGAGAGAGCATCACGTGAAGGGTCAAAATATCAGGCTACAATTGATAGATGCTGAGAAATAGACGGTGAAGATACTTCGTCGTATGTTGGACGGGATAGCTTTATCAATACTGCAGAAACCTTTCATAGATGACTCATGCATGGTAGGAGTGATAGGGTGTCGAAAAGACGCGACATCATTGTAGGTTAGTGCCTGATATTCGCACATGTCAATTGATGTCCAATCGAGCAACGTTGCCGTCGAGCCTGCCAAGCCCCCGAGAACGTTGGCCGACGACTGTTGATAACGGGGGAAAACATTGGTAATGGCCCTGTGGAGGTGAGGGATTGTTGAGGTCGATTTGGGCCGGTTCGTTTATCTCTCCGCATGGTTTCAAAATGGTATTCGAAATGTACCTGTACATGCATGGGCCTGGCCTGCATCGTGGGGTTCATTCACAAGCGATGGATCTAGCAGGGACCTGGCGTAGCGTTGAGAGGTTGTTACCTTACTCGCATTAGCGGATTACACAGCCGTAGGACGTGCTAAAGAAAAGCGGAAACATCACTGTTAACGGTGAACCCTCTCTCCAGTGATGCGAATGCGGCTTTCTGTTGGAACATACAGCTTGAGCAAGAGCATTCTTCAACCGGCTCTGTCACTCTGATTCAATGGCTGGTTTAATAATATTAAGGGGTAGTAGGTAGATTAGAGTGCGTAATTCAGCGAGGACGGGTCCCCTACGGCTAGGTCCAAGGGACGGCATGACCTCGACTGACACTCAAAAGCAGGGCGAACAGGAGCCAGGCAGAACGGGCTGTTGATCCTCCAATCGAGAGTAGCTATGACCTTTCGGAGCGTTATTATCGAGTCCTAAGAATTAGTGGAAATTTGACGTTAGCGGACTGGCATGTAATTTAATCCAAGTCACCGAGCACCGCGTCCGTGGATGTCCCATGCCCGCCCCGAGCCTCAAAGCGCCGCTGTGTCGCGCTGTGTACGGAGTACAGGGAAGAGCTCTGCGAAGTGCCGGGATAAAGGTGTCCATGTGTCATCGAACAGCCTCGACTTGCAGCTTTTTGTCGCTGTCGAAAGAAACTTTCCAAGGCGAGACAGGGTCAAAGCTGGATGACAAGTATCGAGTACCGCCGGTTCATCTGGCTTGACTGCCGATGCAGCCCGTCAATCATGAACGACCCGGCCTCGTATACAGTACTTGTTGTGCCAAAGCGTTTGGTACCTTGACAACCTGGAACCATTACGCATGCAAGTCAACACCAAAGATAAAGCTCTCCACCTCGACGCCCCACATGGCCCCAGCAGAAAGGTAGCCGAAGAAGCCAAGAAACTGCGCCAGTTCAGTGTGTCGCTCTTTGGCGCCGTCTCCAGGTCCATCGCATGCTCTTTTTTCTTTTGCCTGTACGGTCGAACTACGAAGTACCTGGGTAGATGGTGGAGTTTGTGTTTGCGCGATTGTGCTGAATTCTTCTGTTATCCTGCCCGTATCTCTCTTTCACCAACTCCAACTCCCTCCCAGCTCTCGTCCTTCACTCCCACTACCCTGCTCTTCTGCGCGATCTCTGGGGACCTCGCTCTTCCTTTCCGTCGTTTGTACTTTTTTGTTATCTTCTTGTAATCATTGGAACTCAGTTGCAAGGAGCGAGCGTTGCAGAAAGAAAGGCCTACAAAAGAGGGAGGGATACTGGATGAACCTCTCCGGGGGAGCTTGAGATACGGCGTGACAAGTGGTGGAGGCAGTCGCTGCATTTGCTTGAAGCAGCTCGCCGGGATCGCGCTCTTCCTTTCGAGGTCGCCCCTCCTCCGCCGCCGCCACCACCCTTCCGGCGCCTCGGTCGAGCACTAACAGCTTGAGAATCGGCGAAACGAACCTCGACGACTCGGCCGAACTTGACATCATCCACTCCAATTTTATTTCTTAACTTGACGCGACGAGTCGGACTGATTTTGCTATCGTCTTTCTCCGCCCTCCGGTCGAGGAGCTTGAGCGAACGCTCCCAAACAAAATCGCTTCAGCCATGGGTTTCGCTCAGTGTCATCCCGTCTGGGTAGTCGATGACTTCACCCAGTGTTTCCGACAAGAGTTTGTGTTCCCACGTCCCCCCAGCGCCGGAGCTCGCACCAGCCACTCGCCGTCGCCTACTTGCGAAAAATTGCTTACTTTGTTTTTTCAAACAGTGTTCTGCAGATCCTTCTCCCGCTCATCGCCCTATCAATCTCAATTGCGCTTCTCAGCTGGTCAAGCACCAAACGGATAATCAGATCGCGGAGGTCCAGCAAGAAAGCTCGGTATAGCCAGCTTTCGAGCGATGATGTCGCGCACAACCACACAGATTTGCCCCCCGAGGAACCAACCGTTGAAGATGCCGAAAACGACGAAGCCGCTCTCGAGATCAACGGCGGTCGCCTCGCCCTTGTTAAGACAACCACCCGCGGTTCGATAGTTCAGGCCGATACGCCTCCGGCCCAGAATTTATCCCAGATCGTCGAAGAAGTCGCTATTTCTGGTCTTGTCGCCATTAATATTGTCTTCCTTCTGAGAGGATATCGCTCTGGGAACAGCCGTGTTGTCGCCATTGTCAGCCTCCTCAACTGGGTCTACGTCCTAATACTCGCGACTTTGCGTCTACTGCTTGGTAATTCGAAATGGCGAGTCCCTCACCTCTGGAATCATACTGCATTTATTTATGGCGCCAATTGGGTCTTCTACATCGCTATTTTTCGCTCCCAGTTTCTCCAGCCTTTGAGCACCATTGATCGGAATCTGGGCTTTGCGCAATTCGCCCTCATCACCTTGCTCTTTGGAATGGCTCTTACCACTAGGAAGGGTAATAAGACTGTTCTCATGGAGTGGGAAGACGGCATTGAGCCATCACGCGAGCCGCTTGCGAGCATCTTTTCGCTCGCTGTCTTCGGTTGGGTTGACGCCATCGTCTGGAAGGGATGGAAGAAGCCGATGGAAATGAAGGATGTCTGGAACCTGTTGCCCAAAGACAAGGCTGCTGCGGTCATTGCCGATTATCGCCAAATGAAGAGGACAGGCTCGTTAGCGGTACACCTACTCAAGTACTTCAAAGGCATGCTTTCTGTCCAATGCGCCTTGGCTGTCCTCTCGGGTCTCTTCACCTTTGCGCCTACCATGCTCTTAAAGGAAATCCTCGAGTATGTCGAGGCATATGACATGAATCCTAAAACCGCACCTCCTATCAATGTTCTCTGGCTACTAGTTATTGGGATGCCTATCCTCGATCTCGTCCGCTCATATAGCGACAACGCTGCCCTTTGGATTGGGCGGAAGATTTGCATTCGCGTCCGCGCCATTATCATTGGCGACATCTACGCAAAGGCGTTGCGACGCAAAGCTTCGGCAGGTAAGGACAAGGTCCTGCTCGAAGACAAGGCGGGATCTGTCAAGGACGAAAATACCAAGGAGGGCGCTATCAGCAAGCTCAAGCGCGCTTTCAGCATGAAGAAGGACGACAAGAAGAACTCGGCT
Organism: Microcera coccophila; assembly: GCA_024112705.1. Lineage (NCBI taxonomy): Eukaryota > Fungi > Ascomycota > Sordariomycetes > Hypocreales > Nectriaceae > Microcera > Microcera coccophila. The sequence continues at coordinate 15,121 of JAMYIC010001223.1, forward strand.
AACGACGCTGAAGCCGCCAATGGCAGCATCAACGAAGCAAATGACAAACCAGCCGGCGACGACGAGCAAGCTAACTTGGGTACCATCATTAACTTGATGTCAGTCGACAGCTTCAAGATCGCAGAAGTCACTGCTTACCTCCATTTTCTCTGCGCCGCCGCACCGACACAGTTGGCCGTGGCTATTTTCCTACTCTGGCAGGTCATGGGATTGAGCGCCATCCCCGGCATTATCGTCATGGTCCTCCTCTTGCCCATCAACTATGCTCTTGCTCGAGGCTTCACAGTCACCTCTAAGCGAATTCTCGCAGCAACTGATAAACGAATCAATGTTACCAATGAAGTCTTGCAGAATATTCGGATCATCAAATACTTTGCATGGGAGCAGCGCTTTGGGAAAATCATCGATGAAAAGCGCCAGTCCGAGCTCAAGGCTCTTCGTTCGAGATTTATGGTCTGGGCTCTGGCGGTTGCTATTTGGAACTCCGTCCCGGTATTAATCACATTCTTTTCCTTCCTGGTCTACACCCTTGTCGAGAAGAAACCGCTGGTTCCCTCCGTCGCATTCACGGCCATTTCTTTGTTCATGTTACTGAGAGTGCCTCTCGACCAATTTGGCGACATGTTCGCCCATGTCCAGGAAACCAAAGTCTCGATCGATCGTGTGGAGGAGTTCCTCCGGGAAGATGAGACGGAGAAGTACGAGCAACTCGGCTTGGAGAACGTGGACGAAGGTGGCCATCATCGCATTGGTTTTGAAAACACCACCTTGGTGTGGGGTGGTAAGGAAGCTGGCGAGGAGGAAGGCTCTCGCGCCTTTCGACTCTGGAATCTGAATATTGACTTTCGCTTGGGAAAGCTCAACATCATTGCTGGCCCAACGGGGTCTGGAAAGACTTCGATGCTCATGGGGCTCCTGGGCGAGATGACGCTCATGGAGGGCAAGGTTTACTGTCCCGGTGGTAAAAGCCGAGAAGATGTTCACCCCAACCCCGAGACTGGGCTCGCCAACACAATCGCATATGTGGCGCAGGCTGCATGGCTCGTAAATGCCAACATCAAGGAGAACATTCTCTTCTCAGCTCCTTTGGACGAGCGGCGGTATCGAGACGTTATTGTTGCCTGTGCTCTAGAGCGCGACCTGCAGATTCTCGATAATGGCGATGAGACCCTGGTCGGTGAGAAGGGCATTACTCTTTCAGGTGGGCAGAAACAGCGCATCTCGCTTGCGCGAGCCCTTTACTCCAATTCCGCTCACCTGCTCCTGGACGATTGTCTCAGCGCTGTCGATTCGCATACAGCACAGTGGATCTTCAGCAACTGCATCAAAGGACCCCTGATGAAGGACCGCACTTGCATTCTCGTCACTCACAACGCCCAGCTCTGCGTTCCCTCTTCTGATTACGTCGTGCTCCTTGAGAACGGCCGCGTTGTGCTTCAGGGGCCTGCCCAAGAAGTCATTGCATCAGGCAAGCTCGGTGAGGACATTCAAAAGTCGCGTCCTGCTTCAATCAATCCCTCGCGCGTCCCCTCACGAGTTCCATCTAGCGTTGGCGACGATGATACCATGGTCAATGGTCAGGGTGATGCCCTCGACGGCGTTGATAGCTCTAAGAAACAAGACGCCAAGAAGAAGCAAAAACAAGATGCCATGGAGGAGGGCAAGGCTACCGGATCAGTCAAGTGGCCGGTCATGAAGCATTACCTTCAGTCTATGGGAGCCTGGTGGTTTTGGGTCGTGGCGCTGATTGTCTTCACCACGCAGCAACTGTCCGCCGTAGCCACTAACTTCTGGGTACGAGAATGGGCCAACCAGTACAGCAAGAACGCCACTGCCGCAAACGAAGCTTTCAAGGGGCAGATGATCCTCAGCACACCCTCGGCCTCTCGCATCAATTTCGTCAATGTCGCTAAACTTGGTTACAACGAAACATTGGGGTTGTACGCCGACTATGCTGACGAATCCCGATCTGACGAGGTCAATGTCATGTATTATCTTACAGTGCTTGCAGCTATCGGTGTTGCGGGTGCGGTGGCTGCGCTGATCAGAGATCTTTGGCTGTTTTTAGGCTCGCTCACAGCGTCGAGGCGTATTCACGACCATCTGATCACTTCCGTTACCCGAGCAAAGTTTAAGTTCTTCGATGTGACACCACTAGGCCAGCTCATGAACCGCTTCAGTAAGGATCTCGAAGCGGTAGATCAAGAGATAGCACCTGTTGCGATTGGCGTCATTAGTTGTGCCCTATCTCTAGTTGTCACCGTGGGGTTGATCGCCTACATCACGCCCTACTTCCTTATCGCCGCTGCTTTCATCTCGTTCCTTTTCTACCTCGTCGCTGCCTTTTACCTCCGAGCGTCCCGTGATCTCAAGCGCCTGGAATCGGTGCAGCGAAGCCCTCTTTTCCAACAATTTGGCGAAACGCTGAGCGGTATGACCACGATTCGTGCGTATGGCGATGAGCGACGCTTCATTCGAGACAATCTCGCTAAGATAAACGCGCAAACTCGACCCTTCATCTACTTGTGGGCTTGTAATAGGTGGCTCGCATTCCGAGCAGATTTGCTGGGCGATTTGGTCGCGTTCTTCGCAGGGGTCTTCATCATCTTCAGTCTCGGAAACATCGATGCCGGTGCCGCAGGTATCTCGCTGAGCTACGCTCTAGGCTTCACGGAAAGTGTGCTCTGGCTTGTTCGACTCTACTCTACCAACGAGCAGAACATGAACTCGATGGAGCGAATCAAGGAATACTTGGACGTCGAGCAGGAGGCAAAAGCCGTGATCGAGGATTCTAGGCCCCCGAAAAGTTGGCCTAAGAATGGCACTGTGGAATTCGTCGACTACACTACGCGATACCGCAAGGAACTCGATCCGGTGCTCCGAAACGTCACGTTGAAAATCAATGCGAGAGAAAAGGTCGGCATTGTCGGACGAACAGGTGCAGGGAAAAGCTCGCTAGCTCTAGCCATCTTCCGGGCGCTGGAGGCGGATGAGGGCAAGATCCTAATTGATGACTTGGACATTGGCCAGATTGGCCTCCAAGATCTGCGAGAGAACATCACGATTGTGCCGCAAGACCCTACACTGTTTCATGGAACCATCAGGGGCAATCTCGATCCCTTCGACATGTACTCGGATGAGGAGGTATTCTCGGCGCTCCGACGTGTGCAACTCATCGGACCTAACGAGCCAAACACTGCACCATCTTCGCCTACCCAGACAATCGACTCTGCCTCGCCTAGCACCACTAACAAGAACATTTTTCTCGACCTGCAGTCCCCGGTTGCAGAATCTGGTTCGAATTTGTCGCAAGGTCAACGACAGCTGCTGTGTTTAGCACGAGCTATGCTCAAGGCGCCGTCGGTGCTTGTCATGGATGAAGCGACTGCGTCAATTGACTACGCAACAGACTCGAAGATTCAAGAGACCATTCGAGAGTTGACGGGAACAGTCATCACAATCGCACATCGCCTACAAACGATCGTCGATTACGACAAGGTCCTTGTACTAGATAGGGGCCAAGTCGTGGAGTACGCCCACCCCTGGGAGCTCATCAACGAAAAGGATGGCACTTTCCGAAGTATGTGTGAGATGAGCGGGGAGCTAGAAGTGCTTCTCAAGGCAGCTAAAAAGAAGTGGGATTCCGGACGGCTGATTGATGTTGATTCATAGCGGAATCGACAGCTCGGGGAGGATGGCCATGATACTGCATAAACAGCATTGGAGCATGGTGGTGGTGTTTTTTGTGTTTCCTTTTCCTTTGTCTAATTTATACGGAGGGAGGTATTCTCCTCTCACTGGATAGCATAAATAGAAATTATT
>JAMYIC010001224.1:5126-17082 GCA_024112705.1 Microcera coccophila
TATTGCTGAGTGCCCAGGGTCTAGCGGATACCATTATATTCTCATGGAAAGAGAAACCATGGAAGCATCCCCGTAGAAAAAAGCAGTGCGATTTTAGATTTTGGAAGCGACCTAAGGAAGGATTCAGGGTCAACATGTGGAAACGTAACGTCACAGAAGATCCTATCAACCCTAACGTGGGACGGACAAGGGAAGAGATGGTCATGGATATGAGGAATGCAAAAGAGAGGAGAGACGCGGAGATGGAAGATCGGAGGCTGGAACTGCAGCAGATTCCTCGCAAACAAGCACCAGATTGGTGGGACGTCGAAGATAATGCTTAGGCGGTACTGGATTCAAATGAAGGACCGAGGGGCCAATGGTAGCATCCTATCGCATTGGGGTCCAACTTCAATTGGGGCAAAAGTAGTCACGACATGATATCTTGGTGGCCAACTGTTTGAGCGAGATTTACTCCAGCAATGGGGGTTCTGGCTGTTGCATATACATATACATATATAGACTCGGCGTTATGGCATTTGCATAGCCGTGGATGGCATGCTGGAGGTGGGCGTTGGACAATGCATTACCGATTGGATATCTCAAACACTTGGGCTGTAGGTGCAGAAGCTGTATTCATGGGTCACTTGCTCTGAGACGCATCTAATTAGGTGATCTCATTAATTAAGAATCGTATCAAACTCCCACTCTTGCCTCTATCTTCCGTCTATGCCCCATATAGCGCGTTCACCATTTCCATATTAAGCTGTGATGTGCAATTTGAGGAGCTTATTCCTCAACCTTCCAACATAAATTTGAGGAAAGCTTTGGCCACAGCGGCACCATCATGCTGAGCTCCAGCCCGCCTGGAACCATCCTCGTAGACCTCATCCGTGAAGATGCCCACAGTATGTCGGTTGAAGAGAATCTCAGAAATGATCTCCTCCGTAAATTCAGGATGGCCCTGTACCGTGACATATCTACCAGGGAGATACATCCCTTGGACTTCGCAAATCTCGTTGGAGCCCAGGGGTACGGAGTCAGCAGGGAAGTTGAAGACGATATCGCGATGCATCTGGTGAATGCGCTGGAGACGTATTATTAGCTGATAGCGCCGTAATGGCCCAGTAGGTCTGACTAGACGCACCAATTTATCCAATTGAAAGAGCTCCTTGCCCTTTTCTGTCAGGTTTACCTCGGTCACTGCAACCTCCCATCCCTTATCACTCCTCCCCAACTCTGCACCAGCAGCCCGCCCCACGATCTGGTGACCGAAGCAAACTCCTATGACCTTGACTCTCCCACTATCAATCGCTTTCTTCGTATATTCCACGAGTTTTATGATCCATGGGTCATTATCGAAGGCGGTGTGTCGCGAGCCCGTGATCAGTATCGCATCGATGTCTTCGAGCGCGGGGTACGAGTGAAGGTCATTGACAATGTCGTAGCCCTTAACGATCGCCACTTCGTCGAGCCTTCGGGGCGGCGTGAATAGCTGGCTTCCAGCATTGAGGAGCGCGGTGAAAACGCCGGCATAGCCGCCGAACTTGTCACGAGTTTGCGGTTGGGGTGTGTCAGCCTCGAAGATGGCGAGTCGCAGGGGGGCTGAAGAACCCATTACGCCTAGACTTTCGATTAAAGAAGTTTGATAGTTAAAATGATATGAGTACCGGTATAATAAGAATAAGAATGGCAAAAAAGAAAGAGTGGGAGGAGGTTTTGTGCTGGATGCATCCCAGTAAGCCACCTCCCCCTCCATGCGCACTCACATTTAACGCGACAGCCGATCGCGGGGCAAGATAGGGGCAGAACTTGGTGGGGGTAAGGCGGTGAGGGTTCAGGGGTTAGAAATCTTGTCACAGCCACATTATCATTGTGGCTAAACGTTTCCTACGTCTTGGCGGACAGTAGGTCTACCCTGCAGCACCAAGAAGTAGAAGCATATCTAACAAACTGCGAGACTGTTGGGTAGTTCTGCAACTTGTGGCCCTCCTTGTTTATATTTGTTTTTTATATCCCAATCTACTCCTTATCGTTTCGCGGCAAACTTGCAGACCACCATGTCGCATCAAACCACTCTTAAAGGCTTCCTTACGGCTGCTAAAGCCGCCCTTGCGGCGTCACCATCTCAGCGAAAAGCACGTTTGGCTTTCGTAGTCGGGAACGAATCAGCTGGTGAGTCTCATTATCTTGAACTACCACGCAAACACAAGAGCTGATATCTATTAGATTTAGATTCATTATGCTCAGCTATAGTTTACGCTTACATCCGCACCAACACGCCCCCTCACGACCTGCATATCCCCCTCTCAAACCTCCCACGTGATGACCTTGGCCTGAGAACAGAGATGACTGCTGTGCTTCGCTACGCGAATCTTGCGCCTCATGATTTGCTCACCTTGTCGGAACTGCCAGACTTGGACCCAAAAGACACACGCTGGTATTTGGTGGACCACAATTGTCTGACGGGGCAACTTAAGAAGTTCGAAGGCCAGATCGCCGGAGTCATTGATCATCATGCTGACGAGGGTGCTGTGCACACCGAGGCTGAGCCACGGGTCGTCGAGCCCTGTGGAAGTTGCATGAGTTTGATCGTCGAGGAAAGCCGAAGAGCGTGGGAGGAATCCGTGAGCCGGGATTTTAAAGTCGAAGCCGAGGAGGGAAAACTCGCCAAGCTTGGTCTAGCAGCCATCCTGACCGATACTATCAACCTCACGGCCAAGGAAAAGATTAAGGAAAAAGACCGCAAAGCTGTCTCATTTCTCGAGAGCAAAATTCACAACGAGGCCTTTGACCGAACCAAGTTTTACGAAGAAATCTCGGCTGTGAAGGAAGACATATCAGATCTTACTTTCAGGGACATCTTCCGCAAGGACTACAAGGGGTGGGAAGAGTCTGGGCTTAAACTGGGCATTAGCTGCGTTGTGCAAAACTTTGACTATCTCATATCCAAAGCGGGCAGCAAATCGTCCCTGCTAGAACACTTTGAGGGCTGGATCAAGGAGCGGGAGCTTGATCTCGGCAGTATCATGACTACATCAAACCCGGATGGCGAATTTCAGCGGCATTTGCTAGTCTGGGGAGCGAATAAAAAGGGTAAGACGGCGTTGGAGAAGTTCGTGAAAATCGGTAAAGAGAAGCTGAAGTTGGAGACGTGGAAGGATGGCGAACTGAACGAGGAGGGAGAGAGATTGGCGTGGAGGCAGAGGGAGTTGGCAGCGAGCAGGAAGCAGGTCGCACCGTTGTTGAGAGAGGCAATCAAGAACTGATGACAACTACGCACGATTAGATAATTGGCTACTGGGAGCTTTACGTGTGTGACCAACCCCCGTTTGGGTCATTATGCTGTGAAATGTTGTTACAGACTCTAATATACATTCAAGAACGCCGAGCGCAATTATCCAGCCATCACGCACTTCGCGCCTTTTCCATACTATGCCAACTTTGGGCAGCCATTGCCACCGGATCGTGTCATCTCATAGTTCTCGATTGACCCGCTCCCTCGCCCCGCTCGACGTAAGGTGGTTTTGGATCATCTCGACTTCCTTCAGGAGCTTGAGAAATTCCCGATTCGCAAGTCTGCGCTTCTGGATAAGCTTTAGGTTATTGGCTGGAGGCGGGTTCTGTAGCAGCTCTTCAGCCGCCGGATCGGCCACCCGGATACAAGCTTTGAGAGCTTCGTAAATCGCACCGACAGGTTGGATGGGAGGTTCCTGATTAATCATTTCCGGATACACCCATCGCAAAGCCTCGATGCACATTTTCTGGTCCCCTGTTGCCGCCATAGCTCGATAAGCCATCTCGTAGTGCCGTGTGTCTCTGTTTGCCTTGAACCGGGGCGGCATACGAAATGTAGCCCAAAACCTCTCCCAATCCTCGCGCTGGGCATATACCAACATCAGCCGTGACACTTGATCATGGTTGAGCTTGCAACCATCTGATGTCATGAGGTACTCGAAGTTTCTCTGCGCTCTCTGCAACTCCGAGCCGTAAGCGGGAGAAGCAACAATCGACTCAATAATAGTGACGAATAGTTCGTTATTCCAGATGTTCATGCCTCTTTCTTCGGCTGTCTGCAAGATTCGGTCAGTAAGAGCCAGTCGATCCGCTGCAGTGTCCTCGGCAGAGGCTGGAGACTTAAAGATAGCGGCAATCAAGTTTTGCAGGATTTCTGGCGTGAATGGCGTACCGATCAACTGGATATCGCGAACATGATTTCGCACTTCATCGAAACCAAGTGTTGCGGCTCTAGGCTGGCGTCCGGCTTCGTCGTCGAGAGCCTTTCCTCTTCCAACGGCGGAGACTGAAGTATCTCCATGCGCATGCTGCTCACTAAGAGGGGAAAGGCGCCGTGCCATTGCCGAGAAATGACGCTGTTGCTGCGAAGCTCGTTCCATGGCCTGCCACTGCATTGCCGACGAGGTTGTAGGACGTTGAATTTTTGAAGAGAGTAGAGCGTCTAGCTCTGCCTGATCTACTGACTTTTCGCCTCGCACCTTCTTGTCATTCTGGAGGCTTCTCTTCAGAATTCCCTGCCACAAAGGCTCCAGATCGAGCTCTGCTCGTCGCATCTCGGTCATGCACTGCACCACAACTGTTGTTCCGGTCTGGGAGGCCCCAAATCCCGAAAATCTACCAGATTCATCGAAGCTCACGGATTCCGCTGTCTGGCCATCATGAACGCTAAAATTGACACAAACCCAACCTGTCGAGATGCCGTTGTCTCCGCCCGGGATTATTGCAGTATTGGTGCCCATCAATTTTGCCTTTTTTCGAAGTCGTCGCAACTTCGTTCGTAGCTCTCCAGGCCCAATCAACCCATCAGCTCGAGCTGAGATATCGTGCTCTCTTCTCAGCCAGCGAACAAATCGTCCCGAGGATACATGTAAGTGTCGTTCGCTTCGTGTCGTCCCGAAAAGCATGATGAGGTTTGGGCCGAGAGCAGCTGGTGGGTCGAGCCCTCGTAGGTCTAGAAGTGAAATTTCATCAAGTCCCATATCCTCGTAAATGTATTTCATCATCGGTTCGAGGAAGGCAGGAGCGTTTTCAGGCATCTTTGGTAGAGAAACTGCATGCTGACTTGGTGGATGTCGGGGAGGTTCAACTTCCAGAAACCACGGCACATCGCCCTCGGGGCCAGCAGTCTCATCCGACTCCACGGTCTCTTCAGACTTATTTTTCGATGTAGCATACTTGTCGGTGGTTATCTCCGTCTTGGCTACCGTTGTTTGAGAGAAAGGCCTGCGCGTCAAGATTGGATTTTGGGCTCCTTGTCGTTTTGGGAGACTGCGAATGCTGATGTCCGTAGGCCTGGAGAGCACGGCTCTGAAGATGACTGATTGACATTGCCGGCAGCTCAACGCTGCTGCAGCTGGGCGGGCAATCATCTTTGTTGAAGAGCCGCACGACGAATCGTACAGCCTGATGCGTCGTTGGAAAACAGATGCCAATTCGATCCAGAATAGTTGGTTTAGAAATTCCTTCGGGTTGGCTAAGGTAGCTTTGAACTTCAAGGTGGAGTCGAAAAACCAGCCCAGGGACTAAGGTACCAGAGCCGTTGCCACCGCCCCTGTAACTTCACGTGACACTCCCTAGCTTCAGCGACTCAGCTCTCACCTCGCAGAGGAAAATTTTGGAGCTGGATCTCCTAATCTGGGCTTCACTTTCACCTCCCACTTCACGCGACAGCAGGTGTCGTTGACTCCTTGACATCCGCCACGACGCTCTCTTTGTATTTTAATTGCTCGTACATTCCCTATTTTCTTGTCGATCTAATGTTTTAATACCGAATTATTCTCAGCAGCTCCGTCGCCTGTTGAGTATCCTATCCCTCCATCTTCCAACCACCAAATCCCTTCGAAACGGCCCTTCCTCCCATCACTATGCTCGTTCGACAGACTCGGAGAGCCATCTCTGTCCACCAGGCTGTCATTCGAAGGTCAATTGGGCTGTCTTCACGATGCTCCTCCATCCAAAACCCACCAGTAACCCTCGGTCGACGATGCGTGGTGACTCTCCAACCTCGACTGCGGAAACGACGCGGATCGGATTCGAGCCCTGGACTCGCTCATGGCCGTAGTCTCGCTACAGCCGTGGATGACTTCCAATATGGAAACTCGTCATACGCTCAGTTCTCCGACCCTGGGCTGCCCCCATTCCAGGCTGCTCCCACCCGATACTACGACCTTTCAAAGTTTGATCCGTCATCTCCTCTAGTCATCCCTCACAGACTGCCCCCTCCTCTTTTATCGGCGAAGCTCAACTCGTCCGGTATCCCGGGCGATACTGAGGACATGCTACCGGTCTTTGATGCGTGTATCAGAGTCGGCAAGCTCGAAAGAGCTGCTCTTGTGCTCAAGCGCCTCAATGTCAATGGTATCATACCCGGTGAAGAGCGCATCTTGTTACACAATCAGTATCTTCGCGCGTCGCTCGATCAAATGCGAACTAGCCCGGATCGCAAACAGGCCGAACAACTTCATAAATGGTATGAGCTGCAGATCCGAAATCAACTTCCGCAAACTGCCGAGACTATTGCATGCATGCTCAAGGCTTCCCTCCTATCCGAACGTGGGGCAAGACTTCAACGCCTTGTGAAGCGGTACATGAGTCTGGCTCCGGGTGAGGCAGGATTGCGTGTCCTTGGAATGGCTGATGTTCTGAGCGATCAGGATCTGGCTGTCATTACAGAGATTTGTCCAAAATACAATTACGCGCCCGATCTGGAAAATGCAGAGGCACTCTCCCTTCTCCCCGATTCTCAACAGCACAATGGCATGTTGACAGGGCCAGAGCTTGCACCAGGAACATCAGAGAAAGCTTCTTACCCGGAGGTCTTGGTTACACCTCAGAGGGGCGAGGGGCTGAGCTCTTTGAAGCAAACTCTTAGTCTTATGGCAGACTTGCAAGAAGTTGATATTTCTCAGCTTTCGATCGAGGAGCAACGCGAGTTCCAGCGTCGGCTTGAGTCAGATGCTATCGACGCGGCTGTTTCGAGGTGGCGGAATGATCACAAACATTTGCAAAAGATGGGCGTCAATACTGCTTTGAAAGCTAATGCTGAAGACGGATCCCTGGCCCAGAATCTGCCCGGTTGGCTAAGTGCCATGGAAGCTCGACTTAAGGTGGAACTAGCGAAAATCGAGGAGTCTGAAGATAGGCAAACAAAAACAGAAGAGGATCTGGAACGTTGTATCTACGGGCCTTTTCTTCGACAAGGCGACCCAACTCGACTGGCTGCGGTGACGATCCTGGCGGTGCTCAATAGTGGCTCTTTGCAGGGATTGGATAAGGGTATCGGCATGAGTCGACTGATCTTTGAGATCGCAAAGATTTCTCAAGAAGATATTCATGTGCAGATTAAGGATAAGGCGAAGAAGCGAGAACGACGACTTCGAAAGGTTCAGTTCACTGGCGACGCGGATAAAGAGATGGCGCAACACGAAGGACCGATGATCGTTGATGCAGTCAAACCTGACACGAAACTTCCGGAATCAAATCCGGAGCAAAAGTGGTCGATGTCTATCAAGGGCCATGTGGGATCCATTCTTTTGAAGGCATTAATTGAGACAGCAAAGGTTAAGGTTGTTAAGGAACATCCAGTCACCAAGGAGTTGATTAGCCAGTTTCAACCAGCTTTTACTCACATGGTGCAGCCCCGGAAGGGGAAAAAGATTGGAGTCTTGGTTGTTAACCCTGAGCTCGTCGACCGAATGAAGCGAGAACCGGTGGGCGATTTTCTTGCGAAACACCTGCCTATGATTACGGAGCCAAAACCATGGAGGCGAATGTACGACGGCGGCTTTCTGGAAAGCAAAGCGTCTTTGGTTCGCACCAAGCCTGGCGATGTTGAGCAAAAGCTTTACGCGAAAGCCGCAATTCAGCGCGGAGACATGAATCAGGTACTCAAAGGATTGGATGTACTCGGGAAAACGGCATGGCGAATCAACAACGATGTGCTGAAAGTCATGCTCGAGGCTTGGAACACTGGTGATGAAATTGCCAATATCCCCCCTCTACATCCAGATCTTGAACTTCCTACCGAGCCTGATTCGTCTGACAACCCTGTACTTCGAAGGGACTGGATACACGCAGTAAAGGCTGTTGAGAACGAACGCTCCGCCCTCCACTCTCAAAGATGTTACATGAACTTGCAACTTGAGATTGCCCGAGCGTTTCGGAACCAAGTTGTCTACTTCCCGCACAATGTCGATTATCGTGGTCGCGCGTATCCTATTCCCACATACCTCAACCACATGGGTGCGGATCACACTCGTGCCATTCTTAAGTTTGCAAGGGGCAAAGAACTAGGGGCCAGTGGGTTGAGGTGGCTTAAAATTCACCTTTCCAACGTCTATGGTTTCGATAAGGCTAGCTTCGATGAGCGAGAGGCTTTCGCTACTGATAATGCAGCTCACATTATTGAGTCAGCGACAAACCCTTTGAATGGCCGCCGTTGGTGGCTGAAGGCTGAGGATCCTTGGCAATGTCTCGCAGCTTGCTTCGAGTTGAAAGCGGCTCTCGAGTTACCTGATCCTACCAAATTTGTATCTCAGCTGCCAGTCCACCAAGACGGAACTTGCAATGGGCTTCAGCATTACGCCGCCCTCGGTGGAGACACATGGGGTGCAAAGCAAGTCAACCTTGAGCCGGGCGATCGACCAGCTGATGTTTATTCAGCCGTGGCCGATCTGGTCAAACAGGCCATCGCCAAGGACCTTGAAGCTGGCAACAAGTTTGCGGAGATTGTTACGGGTAAAATCACTCGCAAGGTCGTAAAGCAGACTGTTATGACCAATGTTTATGGTGTGACGTTTGCTGGAGCCAAGAAGCAGGTTTGCAAACAACTTGACGCGCTCTATCCAGACCTGCATAAGAAGGGTGTTCCCAACATGATGCTGGCGACCTACATCGCCAAACATATCTTCGGTGCCCTTGCCACCATGTTCCGCGGTGCTCACGACATTCAATATTGGCTGGGTGAAATTGGTGGACGAGTTTGCAAATCCATTACGCCTGCACAGATTCAGCAAATAGAAGGCAGCAAGAGTGAGGCGGAACCTACTGCGCCACGGTCAAGGGTTGCGATAGGCGAACTGACTGACCAGTTCCGCTCTACGATTGTTTGGACGACGCCTCTGCGGATGCCCGTGGCCCAGCCGTATCGTAAGACGACGGTAAGGGAGATCCGCACCTGTCTACAAAACATCTCCTATCCCGTCAGTAGTCAAACGGATCCCGTCAATCGAAGGAAGCAACTTCAAGGATTCCCGCCAAACTTCATCCACTCCTTAGATGCTAGCCACATGCTGCTATCAGCTCTGCAGTGTGATGAGTTGGGTCTTGATTTTGCTGCGGTTCACGATTCCTTCTGGACTCATGCATCAGATGTGGATTCCTTGAACAGCGTCTTGCGAGATGCTTTTATTCGGATACATGAAGAGGACGTCGTCGGGCGTCTTCTTGCTGAGTTCGAGGCTCGTTACAAGGGCTCGCTACAATTCATCAACATTGACGGCGACAGCCCTATAGCTACGAAGATCAAAGAGCTACGCCAGGAGAGCAAGCTCACACCCAGACAGGAACTCTTGCTCGAATTCAAGCGGAACCAACTACGGCTGTCCGGAAATCCTTGGGACCTCGAAGCTGCGGAGAAGATAGTTACCCCGGCCTCGTTATACGAGGAGATGAGAAAGACGGGAGATGACGCGACTATCAAGGATGACGCTGAGCACGCTGAACTCGGAGCAATCCCAGAGGATGAGGCAAAGCTTGATGGAGTGGTGCTGGCTAAGGAGACCATGCAGCAGATGGATGCGGAAACCATGAATGTTGAAGCCGTGGATGATTCCGAAATCGAAAACTCGGAGACGCTTGTGAACAAGCTAACTGGTGTCTCCCACTTTGTGAGGAACATGGTCGAAGTCCCAAAGGCAGCAATGTACACAAAGAAGAAGATTCCTCTGTCGATCTGGGTGCCTTTGACCTTTCCGCCCATCCCTGAAAAGGTATGCAACATGTCTTCGACGAGTCCCCAAGCCTCCCCTTTACTAACGGTGTCTAGGGTGACTTCAATGTGTCTCGACTGAGGGAGAGTAAATACTTCTTCTCGTGATTTCTCAGTGTTGCGAATGTATGGATCGGGCGAGGGCTTGTCGAATAGCGTGTATGCATATCATGTGCAAGGTAGGCGAGGTGTTTGAGATTCCTGATGCATCGTTATCCGGCGTTTTGAGAGAGACGGAGTTTTGCGAAAGGGTAAAAAAGTTGCTTCGAGGGGTGCATGGTTTGATCATTGTCGTATCGGTATCTGCTCTGTACTAAAAGATGCATGTAAAATCTGTATATCATGATGGGGATAAGAGGTGGCGCGTGTGTGGCATACGCCACTTGGATAGACTCTGATTAACAAGGGGGAAATTTACCCAATAAATATTTCTCTGGCGACGATCCATCTCATCTGGCGTGTTGTGCAAGAGATTAACAGAACGGATCGGTATTCGAGCTTTGAGGTTCATTGTCATCTATGGTGAAATCATCTCATTTATTCATCAACGATTCGTCGTGCCTCTACATAAGCTATCGCACCAGGGCGCCCTTCAGGCTGGGAACCGTGCAGACACCGCCACTCTCAGTAACAAGCTTGCCCACACCAGTCTTACCCAACTGCTCAACAACACCAGCATCAAAAGCCACCTCGAGGTTCTCGGTGGTCGTGAAGCCAGGCTGGAATGTCTCCCATATCTTCTTCTTAGGGTTCAACACACCCTCGGGCTTACCCTCCCAGCCCTGGAACCAGACGCGCTCACCAGCTTTGGCATCCACAGGAGGGGCGACAAGCTCAACAGGACCATCATGGTCAGTCTCTCCCTCTTTGGGCACGGGAGAGGCAGCAAGGACCATGGCGCAGGACTTGACACCTCGCATCTTGACAGGCTTGAGGTTGCAGACCACGACAACCTTGCGGCCTTGCATCTCCTCGAGAGGGATGAGACCGTTGAGGCCAGAGCATACGGTTCGGCAAACCTGGCCCTCGTACTCGACGTAGTCCTCATTACCGGCAGGGTCGCCGACCGCGATGGTCGAGACATAGAGAGAGTCGGCATCGGGGTGGTTGATAGCCTTTAGAATGTGGCCGACTCGGAGGTCAATGAGGCAGGGTGACAAAGGAGCAGCGGGGGCAGGGGCCTTCTGCTGCTTGGGAGCCTTCTCCTTCTTCTCCTTCTTGGGCTTGGCACCAGCAGCGCCCGCAGCGGGAGCACCGCCAACAACCTTTTCCTTGACCTCGGCAACCTTTTCTTGAATGGCCGCTTTCGTGCGATCCACGAGGGAGGCGTTACCGTTGTTAGCGGCGGCGGCAGCCTTCTCCTTCTTGAGGCGCTCCTTCTCAGCCTTGGCGTCGACCGGGGGCTTCACGTAGAGAACGTTGTCTTGGTCGACCTTGAACTTGTTCTCATCCTTGACCTCGAGGCCGAAAAGAGGAGAGTTCTGGACGAAATCGAGGTGTCGAATAATGTGAGGGTGGCCCTTCTCACCAGTGCGCTCTTCGGGAGTCCATTTCGAGGCGACGGGAGCAAGAGTCTCGTAGATGGCGACGTCGGCCTTGCTTGGCTTGCTGCCTAGAAGGGTGGTTCGACTGGAGAGGTGGTTGTTGAGGGTCTCGAGAATGGTAGACTTGTCCTCAGGGGACTTGAGGCGCTCGGAGGTGGTAAGCCATTGCTGAATCTCAGCCTCCTCGGTGGGGGTGTAAGTTTGGGAGTTGAAGGACGTCATTCTGAGGAATTGTCGGAGAGGAGAAATGCTCCGAGTAGCGGCGGGACGAAGGACGCGAAGAGAGAACAGGGTTGCTGATGAGAAGAGGAAGCTCTGAGTTGGCTTCACTCAAATTTTCGAGGTGAATTGGTAAAAAAGCCCGGGCTCTCTTGAGTCACAGCTCTGATATCTCGAGACGCAAAAGGTGGTGGTGCCCTTTTTTTTT
>JAMYIC010001224.1:17199-49217 GCA_024112705.1 Microcera coccophila
AGGACCCCTTAACGCGCGCTAACCCGTGACTGCGCTGCCTGTTCGTGTCGCGGTGCGTCATGATTCCGGATCTAATCGCGTTCGCGCCCTATCGTGTATTGCCACTGTTAATTTTCGAGCAAATCCCTTTGATTACCTCTCTAAGCTCCAATCGAGTTGTTTGGGTTGTTTCTGAGCTGAATCTCAGATGGTCATTCACATCTCTTTTGCTTTGAGATTTTGGCTATGATTTTTTTCTCCCTGGAATTCTTTTCTCTTTTTCACGGCTGGCATATCAAAGACATCATCGGCGCACGCTAGTTCCCCTTACCGTTGACTCGCCCGAAAGTGAGGAGGCGACTCGTTTCAATCCATTGCCTCGCTTCTGTCACTTCTGTCACCCACACACCCTCTTTCGTCCTGATTGAGCATCGAAATGGACAGTTCTTCCTCATCAGACGCTGGATCTATTCGGAGTCAGTCTCGCCTACCCACGAGTGTACCTAGTTCTCCGCCCCCAATCAAACGCCCCGGCGTCGACATGAAGTTCGAACTCGACGACGAGGACCTCCTCGCACAAGAGGAGGAGAAAGCTCGCATCGACAACGACAAGGCCGAAGAGAAAAGACGGCAGACTCTCTTAAAAAAGCGAAAGAAGAAGAAGGCCGAAACAAAGGCCGAAAGAGAGGCTAAGGCGCGAGAACTGGACGACCTGCTGATGAAGAGCGCGGCGTTTAGCGACATTTTGACAAAGAAAACACAGGTCTTGGGTAGAGTGGGCAGCAGCCTCGATGGTAAGACCCTCGGGGAGCACGATCTTCGAATGGCCTCGCAGCCAAAGTGTATGATCAACGGGACTATGCGAGACTACCAACTTGAAGGTCTCACTTGGATGTATGAGATCTGCTCCCAGGGGATGAGCGGCATTCTTGCTGATGAAATGGGTCTTGGTGAGTTCGTACATGGTCCCAAAAAGAATCGGGATACTGACCTCTGCAGGCAAAACTGTCCAGACTATCGCTTTGATTGCTTTGTTAAGAGAACAGGAGGACTATCTCGGTCCTCACTTGATCGTCGCTCCCCTAAGCACTTTGTCCAACTGGATGGACGAGTTCCACAAGTGGACTCCGTCAATTCCCGTCGTCATGTACCACGGTCTCAAGGGCCAGAGGGAAGAGATCTTTAAGACCAAAATCATGAAGTATTTGGATGGGGGGCGCCCCACGAAACAGTTCCCCGTGGTCTGCACCTCCTACGAGATGGTTCTTAGAGACCAGCACAACTTATCAAGAATTAACTGGGAATTCATCATCATCGTGAGGCGCTTTTTTTTCATGTGCCCTAATCAATTGCTAACGGATGTGCAGGATGAGGGTCATCGGATGAAGAACGCTGACGCCAAGCTTTTCCAACAGCTGAAACAATTTTCGTCAGCCACGCGTTTGCTCATAACCGGAACGCCTCTCCAGAACAATTTGAAAGAGCTCTGGTCATTACTTCACTTTTTGCTACCGAACATCTTCACCGATTGGGAGGCCTTTGAGTCCTGGTTCGACTTCTCTGACTTGGAAGACGAGCAGGGCACTGAAGAGTTTATCGGCGATCGCATGAAGCAGGATCTTGTCAAGAAGATCCATCTCATCCTGCAGCCTATGCTCCTCCGAAGAGTCAAATCTGATGTGGCTGCGTATCTCCCTAAGAAGCGAGAGTACGTCCTCTTTGCTCCCATGACTCGAGAACAGACAGATTTGTACAATGTCCTTAGCAACAAAAACATCGACACAAGGGCGTATTTAGAGCAAAAGGTCACCGACCAAATCAACAGTGCCGCAACTTTGGCGCGAGCAAGTCGAGTTGCATCTCGTTCCAGCAGCATTGCTCCAGCGCCGAAGAACACTAGTGTTAAGAAGATGAATGGTTCTAAGAGGACCATGTCGCTCCCGGTGCGGGATAGCCCGCGGGAAAAAACAGACAGCCGAACAGCTTCACCAGCCCCCAATGCTTTCTCTATGATGATGGGCAAGCGTGGACGAGGCAGGCCGCCTAAGAATCCTAAACCTCTTCCTGCTGAGCCCGACACAGCTTCTAGGACATCCAGTACGAAGCGCAAAAGCGCGCCGACCTTCATTGCCTCAGAGCCAAAGAGTGCAAAATCAAGTCGACAGGCCACTCCAGTCCGCACTCGAGGCCGACCCCGAAAAACACACACTTATAGGGATGTCGGTTCTGATGAGGAGAAGATGTCTGACGATGAGTTTGAAGCCAAGCTTGCCAACGAGATGGCTGCTGAAGAGTCGGAGGAGGAGGATAGAGAGACATCCATGTCCGTGGAGGAACTTGAGAGAGTCCAGACTCTGGAGCTAGCGAGTAGGTTGCTCACATTTCCAGCTCGAGACTGAATACTGACCAAAGCAGAAAAGCAAATAGCTCAGAAGAAGCTGGGCAACCCTCTTGCTCAATTGCGCCTGGTCTGCAACAGTCCGCACAATTTCTACAACCCTTGGTTTGCGTCTACAGACATACCAGTGGACGAGACAATTGTCACGTCGTCCGGAAAGATGCTTTTGCTCGATCGACTGTTACCGGCGCTCTTCAGGGACGATCACAAAGTCCTAATCTTCTCCCAGTTTACTACGCAGCTAGACATTTTGGAGGACTATTGCTGTGAGCTACGGAAGTGGAACGTCTGTCGCATTGACGGATCCGTCTCGCAGCAAAGTAGGCGCCAGCAGATCCACGACTTCAACAATGATCCCGAACACAAAATTTTCCTTCTCTCCACTCGCGCTGGCGGACAGGGCATCAACCTCGCTTCTGCTGACACGGTCATTCTGTTTGACTCAGATTTCAACCCTCAACAAGACTTGCAAGCGCAGGATCGTTGCCACCGCATTGGTCAAAGTCGTCCCGTGATTGTCTACCGTCTCGCTACGAAGTCCACTGTCGAAGAGAACCTTCTGCTTTCCGCAGATGCGAAGCGTCGTCTTGAGAAATTGGTTATCAAGAAGGGTGGCTTCAAATCCATGGGCCAGAAGATGGATCTGCGAGAGGACATGGACGCGGAGTCGCTAAGGGCGCTCTTGCTCAAAGATGGAGAAGTGTTCCAGGTGTCTGGCGGAGAAGAAGTGCTGAGCGAAAAGGATCTCCAGGTTTTGTGTGATCGAAGTGACGAAGCTTACCGAAAGGCCGAGAGTGGAGAGGGCGATGCGGACGGATACCGCGTTGTGGAAACTGGCGCTGACTCTATCAAGATGAAGCGTGAAGACTGATAGACTCGTAATTATGAGAGTTCATGAGAGGACTTGACGATTTGGATGACCTGTACGATTACTTCACGAGTAAGCGGAGCTGGGCGCCTTCCTAGTAGGATATTTGGTCGCTTTGGTACGTGTAAATTTTTGTAAGCAAAGAACAAGTAGATAGTTCTGCCAACCATGTTGGAGGTCGTGTCGATGTCCATACCTTACTAAGAGCGAGGACTTCTTACTATATATTGAGTTCCTTCACAATCTAAATACTTCCTTATGCTCATGGACCTTATTTCCATTACCTATATCTTTTAACTCCCTGCGCCAAGTAAAAAGAAATGGTCATAAATCGTCATCACTTAGTTCAACTCCTCCACATATCCAATCTGTCTCCTGGCGGCGTCCGACCCATTCTGTCCGCTTGCCAGCCTCTTTGCCAACTTCTCCTGGCTCTCAACCAGCTTCTTCTGTGCTTCAAGCCTCTTTTTCACTCTCTCATCAGCGGTGCGATCAATACGCTCGATTTCATCACGTTCGCTGATCCGCAGCGCGCTCAGAGCCCGGGCGTTGTCCACCTTCTCCATATTCATCTTGTTCTCCCACTCGAGCATCTTGCGCTGACGCGCTTCCTCGGCTTCTATCTCGGTTGTAGCAATAGCTTTCGTGCGTGAGAGAGAAGCTTCGGTGAGGGTCCTCTGTTCGTTGAGGCGGCGATGGAGGGAATTGTTAAGGAGGGTTTCCTCGACCTGAGACTTATTACGTAAAGCTGCGAGGTCTTCATTGTGAAGTTTTCGACGACGAGCGTCCTCCATCTCGGTTTTGTGAGCCCAGATTTGTTGTTCCACACTAGCAAGCTCCTTTTTCCTGGCTAACATAATTGCATAATCCTCATTATCTTTGGCAATTCGCTCAAGACGAGTTTTGCGCTCCCGTTCCTTAATCTCGATATCCTCAGGCAAGCCAACCGCGTCGTTGGGCTGGTCTCCGGAGTTAGCATAATAGACGTCCACTGCCCGATTGGCACGAAGTAGAGTGAGTAGCTGCTCCTGATTATCAGAGCTTGATAGAATTTTGGTGATGTACATCGTTGGAGAGTACGTATATTCTTCGTCGACGTATTGGTTGAAGGTCTTGTTGATATGTTTCCACATGCCAACCTTCAAGAAGTTGCGAGTTGTTGCGATAGAATCGGAGGCCTCGAAGCATAGATGAAGTATGGACTTTCCTTGCGATTTTATCGTCAGGTCGGAGCCAGCTTCAATCAGGAAAGACATGACTTTTTGCATCGACTTTTCTCGCTCGGCGTTGAGTTCAGCCCTCGATCCATGAAAACATACTTCTCCAAGCGCGCTTCGGCCGCCATGGAGCGGACTGGGGAAATCTGGGTCATGTCCTGCTTGAACAAGCACTTTAACTGCCGGTAAGTTGAGTTCACGTGCCGCGTTATGAAGCGACCCGTCATCTTTGGATGGTTCCATGGCAAGGAGATTGCCGAGCATTTGAATAGCAAGCTCACCGCCGATTTCAGTTGCTATCGAGAGAGGTGTTTGGCCAAGGGAATCGGCAACATCAACTTCAGCACCATGGATGAGCAGGGATCTGACAACGTCTGGTCGGCGGGCTTCTATAGCAAGCAGTAATGGCGTAGATCTGCTGACTGCTGCCTCAAAGTTGACATTCGCTGTTCGAATGTCAGTGATTCATTCTGTCAGCGGGAACTCACAGTCACTTACCACCTCTGTCAATCAACAAGTCAATCACGCCTGTGCTGATCTTCTTCATCGGCTGAGCGACGGCCCACATCAGCAATGTCACTTCTTCTGGTTCCTCAACCTTTGTGTGTATACGGCAGAGAGTCGTCTGGTCGTGGTAAAATCCGGCGTTCAAAAGCGTTTGAAGAATCTCGGTCGATCTCGGATATTGTGACATGGCCCTGACAAGGATTGGATCAGAGCCACGACTAGCAGCCACCATGTCCATGCGAACCTCGCCTTCTTGATAGTCGGTGAACATTTCAAAAAGCTTAATCGCTTCTTGAGGGGCCAGAGATGTATCAAAGATATGGTTGAATCCGACTGAGAGGGTCTCGGCTGATGGATGATGTTCCAGAAGTCGCTGAGTCCATGTCACGTTCGCCTTCGACGCTGCTTGCTTCATCGGTTCACCGTTCTCGAAGTTGACCTCGGCGCCATGAGCGAGAAGCAAGTCGACAAATTGATTGGCCATGTCCGCAGTCTGCTCATCGCTGTTCTTCATCACCAAAACCAATGCTCCACTCAAGGCATCTCCATTTGCTCCCTTGTCTAGGAGTGTGCGGGCAACTTCGAGGCCGTCGGGTGTGAACCAAGTCTGGAAGCTGTCTGGAGTAAAGGCTCCTGAAAAAGCCCGATTAATGTCATCCTCGGGGATCTCTCCTTGTAGTAATAGTTTCAACGAAGGCCCAGCGATCTTTTGCGTCGCATCAATCAACGCCTTGCAGCCATTCGTCAATGGCGATGCACCACAGTCAAGAAGCAGTTTGATTAGTCTTTCATCTGGTTCATCCTCGTTTACCGCCTTACTCAAGGCAATATGAACCTCTTCCGTCGCCGGCATTCCAGCTTTCATGAGGTCTTGAATGATTTGATATCGAATGTCGGTACTCAACTTCCAACACGCCTTGAGGGCTCTCAAGAGCGTGGGAGCGGATGCCCTCTTCTATCATGCGGACGCGTCAGCAGCTTCAGCCCCACCGGCATGGCATGGCTTGGCCAACTCACCTGGTTTCCACCTTCATGCCAAAGGCCGAGCAAGAGTTCGAGACTGCCCAGAAAGGCGCTTCGAGTGGCTGCAAACACGGCCTCTCCATTGCTGTAATTAGGATCTGCGCCTGCTGCAAGTAGTACTCGTAGAATCTCCTGGCCATCTTCACCATATTTTGCAGCCGAGACTAGTTGAGCGTCCACCACATCACCAGCCACGCCCTTCCTGAGAAGCCTCTGGAAAATCATGGCGCGTTTATTGAGGTCCCGATTTTCAGTCGCGGCCTGAAATCCTCGCTCTAAAGTGGACGCCTGAGCATCCAAGTTGGACCTGAGGAGAACATCAAGAACCTCAGCAGACCCGCCTCGGCAGGCTTCAATGATCGCTTGGCCATCACCTGTCGAGATCGTAGCACCATGAGTAATAAGAACATCCCCTAGTTGCAAATCTCCATCTCTCGAAGCAATTAGCAGAGCGTTCGAGGCCACTTCGGAAGAAACGCCAGCTTTGACTAGTTGTTTACAGATGGAAAGCCGAGGCGTCCACTCTTTAATGTTCATAGCGTTTGTCAGAGCGTTGTTCCTGAACTCGATAGTGTGCTTCGTTTTGGAGATAAGCAATTCTAGAATCTCTGGAGATTCCTTCGAAACCGCAAAAGCCAAAGCTTCTCCATCTGAAGCGTCGGCAGAGACAGCAAGGAGATTTATCAAGGCAATATCCTTAGGGAAAGTGCGGATAGCATGGTTCAGGGCCCTGTTGACTTCCAACGGAGGGGCTCTAGAGTCAAGCAGTCGCTTCGTTAAGGATAATCGATCCATGGGGTCGGAGATACGGAGTGAGTGCGGAAGAGCAGAGGCTAGCGAAGCCGGGGTTGGAGGGCTGCGGCATTCGAAGATGAGGTCAATAAGCTGGGTGTTAGCAGCAGATACCGCGATGCCCAAAGCTGCTCCTTGACTTGCATTCGGGTCTGCGCCGGCTTCAAGAAGTTTCTTTAGAGTAGAAACGGAGGCTTGTTTGCTGACATCTCGAACGAGCGACTGTATCTCATAAATAAGAATTTGATTGATCTTTGGTTTCGTTGCTGACTTGGACAATATGGCATTGAGCTTCCAAGTTTTGCTTTCCGTAGATGGCAAAGGTGTAAGCTCAGTGAGGCAGCGCTGGATTGTATCTGGAGTTGGTTTACCGAGACCTATGACGATATCAAGGACCTTTGGATCAGGGTTCTGGATCGCTAGCTTGACGATTATGCCATCCAGGGTATTGATGTCAGCATCTCCCTGCTCAAGCAACAGCCGCAACAAGGACATATCAACGGGCTTCTCTGATAGCGTATCTCGCAGCGCTAAAGCTACTTCTTTCACGCCAATGACGGCGCCTGAACGCAGAAGCATGGCCATTATTTCATGCCGGGCACGGTGGTCGTTAACAGTCATGGCTTCAGAAAGCCGAGCTGCTGCAGTTTGGGGAGAGGCTTTTTGAAGCAAGAGGGCCAAGATTTGTAGATCTCTCTGCATAATAACGGCCTGGAGGCCCGTCCCGTTGTTGTAATTAACATCCGCGTTGTGTTTCAATAGCAGCCTGATCAAAGCGTCGTCTCTTCTCGAAGTGTCTTCATTGATGGCATCTTGAAGAGCCATGTGTAGCGCCGGGCCCGATAGAGCACCTTGAAGAAAGAGATCAACTATCTGGTAACGTTCCATGGTAGAAAGGTTCTTTGTCAGGGGAAACACGCTCACAAGAGTCTCCGCAGATGGTTTCGCAGCTAAAATCTTTGCTGTCATGACCACGTCGGCACGCAAGACCGCTGTCCGTAGTGCCTCTCCATCTCGATGATCTGGGGACGCCATCTCATGGCGATTACTAACTCTAGGTCGTCGCTTATTTCTGCCATCAATGTGACTCGGGGTCCGTTCCGGAAAGCGAGGCGTGAGCAGGAGCTCAGCAGACTGGACATCGCCAGCCTGAGCAGCTTGGATAAGGCATTCATCAAGGGCCGTTCCTCCGGCTCCTTTTCGTAACAAGACGGATAACAGTGCTAGACGTGTTTCGAATGTCGCCTGCCGTGGGATGAGGTTTACGCAACTGGATGCTAGGGCAGGGCTAAGTTTTGAGTTCTCGTTTAGTAGCGAGTGAACTAGATCAAGCTGGCCCCTCGCAATGGCTGTCTTCAGGACGCTTGCATTGTTGTATTCAACCGAGGCTCCGTAAGAAGCGAGAAGATTGGCCATATCATAGAATTGTGATTCGCAGGCCAGTTCAAGAGCTTGCGAGAGGACGTCGCCCTGCGCGCCGCAGCAGAGCAGAAGCTCAGCTATCTCAAGCTTCGTCGTCGGATTGATCGATGGATTTTCGGTCAATAGTTGAAACGCCTCTTCTAATCCAGGACTTTGGGGTGGCTTGTTTCCCATAGCTATGGCAATGGCGATGTCTCGTCGCCCGCGGTTAACTGCGTCCTTGAGAGCCTCGGCTCTGTTGTGATTGCCATCTGCAATTGAACGGCTCAGATGCAGGACGATATCCAGACATCCGGCCTTTGCTGCGGCACACATTGATAGGGAGACGCATTCCGGCGAAGGCCGGCCATCAGACTGAAGAATGAGAGCGATCATACCCGCCAAACCATGAACCACACAAGCTTGGCGGAAGGCATCTTGCCCTTCAGCAGTGGAGGACGCATTTGCACCGTATCTGAGGAGAACGTCGACGATCGGCGTATTCCCACTCCGTATTGCGACTGGCAGACAAGTGTCGAGAGCAAGATGGTCAGCATGGGGAATTAAAACCTGGACCATGTCAAATTGACCGCGCTCAACAGCAAGCTTGAGCAGTCGAGTTCTGTCGACAAAATTCTCAAGGCTGCGTTTCCTATTGAGAATGCCCGACTTCTGAGTTGGCAAGCCGTTGATGTCAATGCCAGCGGCTCCCAGCTTGGCAATCAGCGCCTCGGCGACCCCAGCTGATCCACACCCACCAACCCATGAGCTCAAAACCTCGAGGATGTCCCTTGGATCCCAGTTCTTCCCCTTTTTCAAATTTCCCGACGAAAATGCCCTGGAGAGGCCTGTCTTGGGTCTGATCTGGGCAACCTCAGCTGCTCGCCTTTGCAGCAGATCTTCGGCGGCTTGGTCATCTCCAGGCTGGAGGAAGGAAGGGGGCTGCTCAGGCCGGGTCAAACGCGCTGGCGCTGGTGGTAGGACAATGCCCCATTGTTCAGAGAGTTGGATAATCCGCCGGTGACGCTCGTTTGCCGGAAGAGGAGGCATTCTCAAGGATGGCGTATCATCTACCGCTCGCGTCCTGAGGGAGCCAGTCCAGCCGCAAGCTGTCAATAAAGTGGGGAGGTGATCGCTTGGGTATCACGAAGAGGGAGTGACCTCAGACGTTGATGGAAATCGACCAGGCGGAGGAGGGACTACATGCGATAGGCTCTGAAAACGATTGAAGGGAGCGCGAAGCCAGGTCGAAGGTTAGAAGAAGAAGAGAAAAAAGATGAGTTCTCAAAGTGCAAAAACCGCCCAGCCTTGCGTTGCAGGCCTCAATCGTAGCTGCACGCTCCAGCCGCTCGCTCGCATGCTTGTACTTTGTAGGGGTGGAGATGGAGATGGAGGGAAGCCATCCGGTTTCAAAGCCCCGGCGACTTAGAGCTCGAATACTGCGCCACAGCCGGATAGCGCCATCAATCCCTGAAACGAACCACTAAAGTGGCCCGTAGCGTCGTGGAGCCGCTGAAGGTTACTGAGGCTCTTTGGTGGGCATTTTGATCGACGCGTGCCTGGCTAGGAAAAACAAGTTCATGTGATATGTTTGGAAACTGTTCTGAATGTTCAACTCGGTGCTGGAAGCTAGCTTGAACAAGGATCACGACTAACCCGGTTGGTTGTTTGATTTCGCGTCTTCTTGGATATCCAATTGTTGAAAGTTGTCATGCCTTACGCTGCTGTATTCAACTCTCGCATCAGGCACCAGGTAAGCGCCATGGCTTGGCTTGGTCGCTGTCGCGGCCTGTAAATGCACTGCCACCAAGCTTCGCATCTTTCACCCCCCTGCGAAGATCGCCACGGCGTTGCGCGGCCGGTTAGCACAGCGGAACATTGATTTCATTAGTCCCGTCACATTTCCATAAGCTGGTTTGCTAACTCTAAAGGGAACCATTCTGGCGGAACTAATAATAACAACGATGCTCTTAGAACCCCATTCCTTGTGGAGACATAGGACATTTGGCGGGATAGTGGACCGCTCTGTCGGGCTTATGAGTTCGCGATTCATATCTTTGAAACAAATAAGAGGCTGACTTTCCGAGGAGACATCGCGATTCAAGGAAAGTCGACTCGCCCAAGGAGAGGTGAGAACTGAGGGTGGACCGTACTCCGGTGATTTCTCAAAGTGGCTATTAACAGGATGCCATCCATCGTCGACTTCACATTCAGAGCGCACTGGAAAGAGCTTCGTATTTGCCGTGATGAGCAATTGGACTGCCATCATTAGGTTCGAGAATCAGGGTGCGGCCTTGAAATGGCTGATCAGGTATTCAGAAATTGTAGCTATTCGCCCATTGCGAGCCCAGCTTTCAACGAGCATGTCTGGTGTTCAATATTGGGGCTGTGCCGATTCCTGATGCCGAGCATCATTTTCTGAAACGTCCACGGCAAGCTACAGCTTCTGTTTGAAGGCAGTCGATTCGGGGAGAGCTCGGCTGCAATTTGTATTCTCAAAGCCAAAACAGATAACCCTCTATCACTCATTTCCAGTGCTGCCGCAACGACCGCTGAAGTTCAGGGTTATCTCTCACTGGCACTGACAAATGCATTTCTGCTTTCTAAGCATCTGTCACAACTCAACGTAGTGACCCCGCCATATTAGCGCCTCACCCCCACCTCTGACACATCCGAATTTACACAACTCCGTACATACATCGAACTGCGAAGCTGGTCAAATCGCTGAGCTCAATTGCGACTTCGCCATTTATATCCTGCGCTCTATGGCTCAGCCTTTAACCCTTTCGATCCGTCGCTCAGCGTTCAACTTCACGAGATCCTCAGTTCGGGCATGTACTTCAAGATCTACAATCTCATCCTTCAGTGCCCTTCAATCAAGCTCTCACTCGACTAAGCCTCGGTTGGCCGCTTTCTCATCTTCCATCATGGCTCCCGTCCCATCTACAATGAAGGCCGTTACTATTCCCAAGAATGGAGGTGTTGAAGTCTTAGAATATAAGGATATCCCTATCCCCCAGCTCAAGGATGGACAGGTGTTGGTCAAGAACCACTATGCCGGGATCAACTTTATCGACACCTACTTTCGCACAGGCCTATACAAAACACCTCAATTTCCCCTGACTCTAGGCCGCGAAGGCGCCGGTGAGATCGTCTCCGTCAGGGGCTCCGTATCAGGGATTTCCGAAGGCCAGAGAGTAGTGTATATGTCCGGTATTAGTGGCTCATACGCACAGTACAGTGCCGTAGACGCCAAGGATATCATTACGATCCCCGAGGCCATCACTACAGAACAAGCCGCGGCGGCATATCTCCAAGGTCTCACAGCGTGGACTTTCATCCGCGAAGCTGGTGAGGTGAAATCCGGTCAGTGGGTCCTGGTCCACGCCGCCGCCGGTGGAGTCGGCACTCTGCTCGTCCAGATGCTCCGTACCGTAGGCGCCAAGGTCATCGGCACTGCGGGCTCAGAAGAAAAGTGTGCACTCGCACGTAAGAACGGCGCAGAATGGACCATCAATTCTCACGATGACGTTGTGGCGAAGGTCAAGGAGATTACAGGGGATCATGGTGTGGACGTCATCTTCGACGGCGTGGGTAAAGCCACCTTTGATGCGGATTTGGAGATGATTGCTCTGAAGGGACACTTGATCTCTTACGGCAATGCTGTAAGTTCAAGCTCGGACATAGAAGTAGAGTTTGGTTACTAACAAGAGACAGTCCGGTGCCGTGTCCCCAGTTAACATTCTCAGCTTGGGGCCGAAAAATGTCAAGTTGATGCGACCCATCGTTCATGGCTATATTGCGACAAGGGAAGACCTGGAGAAGTATACCGGTGAGCTCTTCGATATGCTCAAATCCGGAAAGATTGAGATCGCTATCCACGAGGTGTATCCCCTCAAGGATGCATCTCGGGCCCACACAGACATTGAGGGACGTAAGACTACGGGCAAGTTGCTCCTAAAGTGTAATTAAATTTCTAATATTTTCGTGGCTAAATGACTACAATGCCATGGAGACTGCAACATGCATATCCAAAACATTTATGTTTTTTCCCCCTTCTATGTTCGTGAATGTCCATATGCAAGGAGTAAGCGGGTTACTTCCGTCATAGTTAGTTGGACTTCTTGATGGCATCCAACAGCGCCTGAGGAGGATCTTGTCGGTAGCCCTGGGGATTGTTGTTCACCCACCGCCACAAATCCTCACAGGCCTGCTCCATGGGCATCTCCGTCTTCCACTGCAGCTCTGAGTTGGCCAGCGAAGGGTTGGCAGTGAGATCGAGGACATCACCGGCTCGCCGAGGGGCAACCTTGTAGGGAAGGTCTCGGCCAACGACCTTGCTAAAGGCCTTGATCATCTCGAAAACTGTGCTGCCACGGCCAGAGCCCAAGTTCCATGCCTTGACGCCGGGCTTGTTCTCACGCAGGTAGTTGAGTGCGACAAGGTGGCCCTTGGCGAGGTCGACGACGTGAATGTAGTCTCTAATGGCGGTTCCGTCACGCGAAGGGTAGTCTAGATGAAAGTTAGTGCCAAGTTTCCGAGGAATCCGTGAACAGTCTAAACTTGCCTTCGCCAAACACCAGGAGGCTCGGTCGGTCACCGGTCGCGACCTTACCGAGAAGAGGCAGCAAGTTGTAGGGAACACCCTGAGGATCCTCACCCATGATACCGCTAGGGTGGGCACCACAAGGGTTGAAGTATCGCAGGAGAGCACCATTCCATTGCTGGAAGGGTTTGCCAGTCTTCTCGAGGTTGTTGCGCTGAGCCTTGACGAAGTCGGTAATCACATCTTCAATCATGGACTTAGTACGTCCGTAAGTGTTGGTAGGGCCAATGGGGCAGTGTTCAGGGATGGGAATCATGTTGGGGAAGCGGGTGGCATCGCCGTAAACGGTAGCGGAAGAGGAGAAGACGATGTTGGTAACGTTGTTGCGCTCCATGGCGCGGAGGAGGGCAATGCTGCCACCGACATTGACGCGGTAATACTCGAGGGGAATTTCGCCGGACTCGCCAACAGCCTGGAAAAGGTACCTCTGTCAATTCTAGATCCAGGGTCATTGAAAGAACACGGGGCGTACCTTCAAAGCAGCGAAGTGAATGACACTGTCAATAGCGGGGTGTTTCGCAAAGACCTCATCGAGGCCCTTCTCGTTAGTGATGTCGACCTCATAGAAGTCCGGGCGGCGGCCGCACAGCAGCTCGATACGGTCGAGAGCAACCTTGGAGGAGTTGTAAAGGTTGTCGACGATGACTACATCATAGCCATGCTCGAGAAGGGCGAGGGTAGTGAAGCTGCCAATGTAGCCAGTGCCACTGCGCAGGAGATCAGCAGGATTGTCCGTTCAAAGAAGTCGAACGCAAGGGGACGAGGATTGGGCGTTTTGCAAGGCAGGGTCACAAAGAGGCCAGGCAGTGGAGTGAATGATTCGGTAGCTTACCCAGTAATGAGAACGGTTCCAATAGCCATTGTGAGTATTTCTTTGTTCTTGAATGTTGCGGTGTAGGGGAGAAGATGGTGTTGCTTGGAGTTGAAAGGTGAGCGCAATTGCGTCCCCTCTAAACAATTTGGCGGGGCGACGACTCCACAAGGAGGGGCACCGTTTTCAGAAAAGATGGTGTATCGGAAACGGGGCCTCCGAACCGGAACAAAGGGTTAATTGATATTTGGCTTCTGGTTGAAGAGTTTGTCTGGCTCGATTGGAGTGAGGAGAAGAGGTGGAGTTTGTTGGGAAGAAGAATGGGCAATTAAGAGAGGGATTTAGGGATATTATTACTTGTAGCTGGGGCTGAATGTCTGCTTGCCTCTATCGTTTTTTAGAGCGGACAGGAGTGTGCACCTTCATTCGCGCGGTTGCAAGGCAAGGGGCCTGAAGCGCTTGCTCTAAGCCCAAGGTAGAAGAGTCTAAGGCGGGAAAACTCTCTCCCTGATATGTGGCTGACGAGCCTGATTCGTATCAAGTTCTTGCGTGTCCTTGGTCCTTTCTCACATTTCCCCAACTTTGTCAGCGGAGGCAAGCTGTGAAGGGGTTGAATGGCCAAAAATGTTTCGTGGCGCCACT
Organism: Microcera coccophila; assembly: GCA_024112705.1. NCBI lineage: Eukaryota > Fungi > Ascomycota > Sordariomycetes > Hypocreales > Nectriaceae > Microcera > Microcera coccophila. Next base: position 31,444 of record JAMYIC010001224.1, read on the forward strand.
TGGCACCCTGTTGGTGAAGACTCGAGACATTTCATGCATGATGACAGAGTTCCTCATTCTGCCTCGACCATCATCAGTCTCTCGAGCACACATAGCCGACCAAGCCATTGCCAGGGGCTGCTTGAAGTTAAGCCTGGAGAGAGTTAGCTAGACCGTCCAAGTGCGCCGTCCCAGGTCGAGAACCTACTTGGAACTCGTCGTCCTCTCAGCACGTGATTACGCCCAGCCTCTTGATTTGCGCCGCCTAATCTTCGGCGCGTCACGTCGCGGGCCTTAAGCAGACTATCGCAAAAACATCTACCCATGTATATGAATCTCATCGACCAGGTTCATGAAAAAAAGGGAGCGAAATTCTATTCAAAGTAGGACAAAATACCTGCCTTGACATTGCTTTGCGACTGTCAACCAGGGCAGTTCGCGTGGTCTTTTTTGCGTGTTCACAGCTTCCCGAGGCGTCATGATCCAGCCGCGTTACCGCCACCAAGATGTTCTTTGTTGAACATACGCGACTCGACGATTGACGAAGACTTGCGGCTTTCATCCTCGCCATCCGCAGCAGGCATTGGGGACGGATCGCCTCCTGGTCTGGTTAAACATCTATTCTTTTCGCCAATTCCGGCGACTCGGCTTCGGATGCTGCTATTCCCATCTCATTCTTTGAACAGTACACTTCCCTTGAACTGCGAGTCCTCTCGACAAACCCGACGTCATCAACTTATAACACCAAAGAGGCCAGTTCCCTTTATCCCAAAGTTTACCACTATTTACCCAATCTAAAGCCTCTGGAGAAAGACTCGATCCGATCATTTCTTCCCACTACCAAAATGCCGCCAAGAGCCTCCCAGCGGCGCAGCGCCAGACTTCCAAGCCAAGAACCGGACCCAGTACCACGGGAACGATCAGGTCAGTTTGCAAGGCCGAATCTGCCTGTACTTCACGGAACTCCGAGCTCTCGACGACAGTATTCTTATGGCTCGGCATTGGAACCTCCGCCTCGTCCTGGTGCTGGACTGCACAGGGTGGACCTTACCAACGCTGTGAGCGAGGCGCTTACTAGGCGCCCCGACGACCTTGATGAAGGGGCATTTGTGCGACCACCAAAACCTGCACCACGACCAACCCTTGACGAACCTGAAGAGGATGAGCTTGCCCGGGATATTAGTGATCCAGAGAGGGCACAAGTCAACCAAGCAGACAATTTAAGGAGAGGTAAGCTGCAAGTGAACATTTGGTCACCAATGGGACCTAATATTTCCCAGATAACTCCCGACCGGCTGCCAACAGAGCCACTGGAGGCCTAAATGTTCCTCGGCCTAATGCGGCAGGTAGCGATGTTGACAGTCTCCGTAGCTTTGGCATAGAGAGTGATTACTACGGTGATGCAACGATACAATCGACACCTGGGACAACCCCGGCCCCTGAAGCGCGCTATCCCGTCTTGCAACCTCCTGCTTCAAAGCCCAAGAATCTTCCAGCAGAGAAGTTACCTGACGTTGTCGCTGAACCATCTCAAACTCGGCCTGCCGATGCAGCTAAGGCCCGGCCTGTACGGAGCACTGTGGGCCAACGCATGGGGAGGACTCAGGTGCAGCAGTCACCACGAGCTTCTCAAATCACCGATGACGATGAAAATGGAGCGGAGGAGGAAGGTGAGCGAAGAGTTCGCTCATTAGGACATGAGAAGACCGCAAATACCCCATTGCCAAGACGGGCGGGCATGACAAACACGACAGAGATGAGAGCTCGAAAAAGTAAGCTCTGGGACGAAGCAATGGTCCGCAATCCCCCGAATCCTCAGATTGCAAGTGATGAAGAAGACGTACAAGGAAATGTTCATGTAGCCGGTATACGGACAATATCACAACCCCAAGTGATTCCGAACGATGCACAACCGTTACGATTGATCGACGCTAGAGCCCCGAGGTCCAACACCCGTCAATCGACAGCGAGCACGCAGCAACCTCAGGATCCTCGCAAAAAGCTCAACATCCAACCTTCTCGAGGCCGGTCAAGCCAGAATGAACCAAGCAAACGCCCTATCCGACTAGGAGAGCAGTTTTTCGGGAGTCCCCAGGTTCAGGATGATGCCATGCAACAAGAAATCCTCGAAGCCGAGGAGCAGATTGCCCGGGAGAATAGGGACCGAGAGTCAGCAGTGCAAGGAAATTGGCATCAGGGGTGGAATCAGTTCTGCTCTTTATTTTCACTCGATCCTCTACGGACGCATCTTGGAAACCGCCGACAAATTCAAGATGAAGACGCAGAAGATTTGGGCGAGCGTGACGAGCTGGCTACCGATTGGTGGCAACTGCTCAACCCTCTTACCTACTTGCGAGCCTTGGTTTGGCTTTTCGACATGGCTATGGACCATGTCGTCAGGCTCATTGATAAGGTCTCTCCCTCCGATCTTCGGGGTAGAATACCCCTACCGGGTCGTGCTTTTCGGTGGATTTTCTTGGGCACTCTCGGGTTACTTTTGGGCGTGGGCCTTTTGACACTCCTGTCTGGAGCATCTTCGAATGTTCCATCTATTGACTTGCCTGAATCTGTTTCGTCTCCCCGCCTGCCTAGTGTGAGCTGGCCAAGTTTGAGTGGCATTACGAGCAAAATGGGCGAATTCATCCCTTCAATGTCTTGGCCGTCGTCAAATGACGACATCGGAAAGCTGTTTGAGTATGACGAAGAGACACGGCATGAAGCTAAGGCGATTCTCAAGAGATACCAACAAGAGTTTGACAAGGCCAAGAAAACCGTGCTGCTCCATCAAGAAGCTCTCGCGAAACTGGAGAAAGTCATGCCCAAGGTTGTTCACATGGAGCTTAAGAATGGCAAGCCTGTCATCGCCGAAGACTTCTGGCATGGGCTTCTAGATAAGATTCATGCTGACTCGGATATTCTTACTTTTGAGAGGAAGGGCAAAATCTATCAGATTTCGTCAGAGGAGCAACTACGAGCTATTGCAGCGCACTTGGCCGCCGACCCAACTTTCAGATCTGAGTTCAACATGAGTGTCTCTGACTTGAAGGATCGACTTGACGACAAAATGGCGAGCTCCTGGGACTCTTGGATCAAGAAAAATGAAGATAAGGTTGCACACATTCTTGGTCCAGCCGTGGATAAGATTCAATCTACCGGCTCAAGCCGGGAATTCAACAAGCGATTGGCAAAGATTGTCAAGGAGCTAATGCAGAGTGGCGATCTTAAGGAGACCGTCGTCACTCGTGATGAGTTCCTTCGCTATCTCAAAGATGAGTTCGCCACGCACCGCTCCCAGATCCGTAAAGAGTTTGACGAGCTCGAACCAAGACTCAAAACCCTCATCCGGGAATCCGTTAAACTAGCCACGCAACAAACCCCCAATGGAATGACCAAAAACGAGGTCGAAGCGCTCGTCCATGGTCTTGTTCGTAAAGCCATCGGCAATATGAACCTTGAAGCCATGGCGAAGGGCAAAATCCACCTCTATTGGGACGCAGAGTTGAAGAACCAGGTCAATTTCTTCAGTGTCGGCGCCGGAGCTACGATCGACGGCAAACGTACCTCTCCTACCTATGACCCTTACGAAAAGGGAGCCATCTTGGAGGAGGATTACAAGAAGGGCCTCCGCGGCATGCACCCCTTTCCTGCCATCGCAGCTTTGACCCCCTGGCAAGAAGAGGGTGATTGTTGGTGCGCTGCCCGATCCCTCAATCATCGCAAGAACCCCTACGACACAACGTTATCCGTTCAACTCGGACACCGTATCGTTCCGCAGCACATCGTCGTCGAGCACATCCTCCCAGGCGCAACGATAGATCCAGACGCCCGCCCCAAAAACATCGAGATCTGGGCAGTCATTAGCGACGAGGCCACACGCAATCGCGTCCTCGACTTCGCAGACGTGCACTTTCGCGACGATGAAGATGCTTGGGACTTTGCGCGCCCGAAGTATGGGGAAGATTACGTCAAGATCGGACAATTCGTGTACGAGGGTGCGGAACTGCATGATGGTGTACATGTCCACCGGTTGAGTAATGAGTTGGCAGGTCTTGGTGCCGAGACGGATCAAATCGTCGTCAGGGCTGTGAGCAATTATGGCGCCAAGGCACACACGTGCTTTTATAGAGTAAGGGTTTTTGGTGAGTTGAAGAACTAATTTCTTGGAGGTTACATGTATATAGCATCCGATGGGGGGGTGTTTCTGGTCTTATCTTTGTGAGAAGCATGGAGTTGGGAAGGGTTGACGCTGTACAGCATCATCCGTCACTTTGATATATAAATTTTCTGGACCAAGGTCTCGTCCAATCCTAGTGTTTGAACCTGCACTTTTGTGATAAGCTGCCTATCAAGCCTACAAAGGGTATCGCACTTCCCCCTGCACTTATGCATCCAAAAGCCCTGTCGCCAAAGCTTCCAAATCCTCCAACGTCTCCGGCTCCTCTTGCACCTCGAACACCTTCCTTTTCTTCTTCGCCTTCTTCTTCTCCTTCCTCTCTTCCTCCGAGTCATCCTCGAACCACTTCTTGGCTCGCTTCTTCGGCCTACCATCCTCGCTCTTGCTGCCTGCATCCTCACCAGTTATTGGCAATGACCGCATCAATGCCAGAGGATCCTCCGCGTCTTCCATATCGGCCAGTTGAGGAGCTTGGTCAGGATCGATACCTGCTCGCTCCATCGCTTCGCGAGCTTTTCGTTTTTCCTTCTTTTCACGTCGCTTTTGTCGAGCGAGTTCTTTATCATCGATATCGGCTTCCTTGACGCGCTCGGTTTCGCCCTCGACAAATTTACGACGCAGTTCTTCAGCGGGACCGGCTTGTGCGAAGTCTTCTTCGTCTTGAAGATCGTAGACGGCGTGGGCGTTGCCTTCCTCATCGTAAACCAGCTTGGTGGGGTTGCCCTTGTACTTGAGCATCTTCTTTTTTGATTTGAGAGCCTTCTCTCGTCGCTTGGAGTCGACGATGAAGGGTTCGTCGCCGCCCAAGCCTTCAATGATCTTAGCTGCGCCTTTGAATGCGTTTTTAGACTCCTCGTCGAGATCGTCATCATTTAAACGCCTCTTTACAGATAAGAAGTCCTCATCACCATCATCACTTCCATCCTTCTTGTCATCCTCTCCATCGATAACCAGTTTGGTGTAGTGACTCGACAAGACATCCTGGTTTGTTCGCTCGAACATTTTGTCGTACTTTGTCCGCACTTCGGTCTTCTTTTTGGACTTCTTCTCCCCATCCAGATCCATTTCTGATTCCGACCCACTTGACATGCCGGCACGAGGAGCATTCTTTATTCGCTTGACATCTTCGCCCTTCTGGAACTTGATATGCGGTGTTCCTGGGAGACCAAGACTGGCGGCAAAAGCGTCGAGGTCAAGCTCTTTGAGCTTGAACACTTCCTTGTCTTTCTGCAGATGTATCGATTTGGCGTAACTGATGAAGGCCTTTTGACCCAGGTACTTAAGATCGGGGTTTTGAAAGCACATGCTCTGCAAGTGATCCTTGATATCCCTCTTCTTCTTTTCTCTGATATTGACCTTCTGGATGGGAATCTTCTTTTGTTCTAATCTCTTAAGCATGCCGTCCTCCTCGCTGGGATCTAGCATCAAAACTGCTCTGCCGTTGCTCTCAAAACGAGCTGTTCGGCCAACTCGGTGGATGTAGGTATCAGCGTCTTCCGGACAGTCGGCTTGAATAACCCAATCTACAGCAGGAAAGTCAATGCCTCGAGCCACGACATCCGTTGCAAATAAGCATGCATGCTTCGCCTCGGTAAACCTCGAAGTGATCTCCAACCGCGCAATCTGCTTCTGTCGGCCGTGAAGGTGAAGTAGCGATATACCGGGCTGAAGGTGACGAAAGCTTTCGTAGACGAATCGTACTTGCTTACCAGAGCTCAAGAAGACGATGATCTTGCTCTTCAAATTGGCTTTGATGAATCCGTAGAGGGTATCGAGCTTCTCGGCTACGGGCGTAACGATGTAGTGCTGCTGTAGGGTCACCGGGGTTGCGCTTGCGGCGGCTTCGTGTACTGAGACGTATTCAGGGTCCTTGAGGCTCAGCCGTGCTAGATCCGATACTCTTTTGCTCTGAGTTGCACTGAACATAAGAGTCTGCCTAGTTTTCGGCAGATGCTCGACGAGGGCATCGACGGCTGACTGAAAACCCAGATCCATGATTCTGTCTGCTTCATCCAGCACTAGAATTTGCAGGTTGTCGGCATCGAAGCCTGCGGTCTGATCAAGATGCTGCAGCATACGTCCAGGTGTGCAAACCAGAATGTTCATGCGCGTTAACCGCTCGGCCTCTTCCTTCAAACTCTTCCCGCCAATGACCAATCCCGCCGAGAATGCATGGTATCGGCCGACTTTGCGTAGGACCTCGAAGATCTGAACCGCCAGTTCGCGGGTAGGGGAGATGATTAAGGCGCCAAGCCCATCGAATTCAGTCCATTGGGCGCGGTAAAGCTTTTCGAGAACAGGAACCAAGAAGGCGAGAGTTTTTCCACTACCAGTCTTGGCTGCGCCCAGAATGTCCTTTCCCTTGAGCGCAAGGGGAACAGCTCCAGCCTGAATATCGGTGAGGACTTGGAAGTGCGACTTTTCAAGGCCGGAAGCGGTCGATTCGGAAAGAGGAAGATCGGAGAAGTTTTTAGTCTCGGAAGACTTGGGGTTCTATACTCAGCGTTAGCCTTGAATCAGGTTGCGGACATATTCACCCCACCACGCACCAGTTCGTCGACTCTCGCCTCGAGCTTTTGTAAATCTTCTTGATCCCTCTTTCGCTTTTGTTGACGAATCTGAGTCTTTCCCTGCTTCTGAGGCTTGGGTGGCCCCCTTGAAGAGCGTGCGTGGGGAGCCATTCGTCGAGCGACAGGACGATTGTGCGAAAATTGAAGATTCACGATGGTCGATCCCGGTGTTTGAAGATGCGACTACGGGCAGCTGCTAGAAATTTTTTGGAAGCCCGGCTCTCTGAAACGCCGATGACCGATACTGGCATGACCCACTGTAATTCGTACAGATTAATCCTCTGTGGAAGCACAACCCCCCATTTACGGTAGGAATCTGGGGGACCCTTCAAGGTGGGGAAAAGAAAACAGTTTCTGGTGGCGGTGATGCAGCGTTTTCTTTCCTCCTTCAACTCTTCCACGATGACACCAATATGAACCACCACTCAGCCAGGCAATTGACCCTTCCAAGCAAGTTACGGGCGTGGAGTGTGGTTTTCATGTTGTTATCGTAGAAGGATAAGTTGTCTGGCCTGAGTGGTGTGCTCATATCGGTGTCATTTTACGCTCCGAAGATGAAGAACCATCATCGGCTCACTGTGGACGAGGGCTAAATCATCTAATGCGTTCTTTTACATGATAAGCGGGAGCCTCATGGGTGCCAGGAATGTACAATGCGCATCCCGAGACATGAATGTATCCAAATCGGCTCGTAGAGAATAGAACGTCCACAAGCTCTCAAGTAGGTCTGGATGCGACGCAGCAAGTAGATTTAAAAAATTGCCAAAGCAGACAACTTCGATCACTGTTTGAGTATGGGATGTGTACAGGGCATTGCTAGACTACTAGCTAACGTGCCCCACCACGGCACCAAAACACGCGCTGAGATACCGCCTCGGGCAGAAAACTTGACCGCCAAAAAATTGCTTTCTGCCCCTCATGAAGCTTCATAGAGCACCAGCATTGCGCCTCAAATCAAGATGAAAAACTCCAAAAAGAATGGCAGCTCTTCGACGAGCCGGATCGCAGATGCGCGGTTCGCGAGCTTCGAGACTGACCCGCGGTTCCGCCTTCCCTCGAAAAAGCAGAGCAAAACCACAATTGATAAGCGATTTTCGCGAATGCTGAAGGACGATGAGTTTACTGCCACTGCCAAGGTCGACCGATATGGCCGAAAATTAAAATCCGATTCAAAGAAGAAGGCGCTTCAAAGGCTATACCAGGAGGAAGAGAATGAGACAGACAACAGCGAGGACGAAGAGGAAGATAAGCGAGAGGTCGACGATGATGACATGGTGCAACGAGAGCTTCGCGCTGCCCACGAAAAACACGATCCTGCGAGAGGGGGTGGCTTCTCATCCTCAGAATCGGAGTCCGACTCTGACAACGATGATGAAGATGAAGAGGAGGAGGAGGAGGCTATAAAGAGCACAACCGAGGGAGACATGCAACGATTCCAAGATGAGCAGGCAGGTGTCGAAGCCGGAGAAGTGACTAATCGAATCGCCATTGTCAACCTTGACTGGGACCATGTTACTTCTACAGACTTGATGGCCTTGTTCGCAAGTTTTCTCCCCACTACTGGCGGCCGAATTGAGAACATCTCGGTATACCCCAGCGAGTTCGGCAAGGAGCGTATGCAACAAGAGGAGCTGGAGGGACCGCCAAAGGAGCTTTTCAAGAACGCTGCGCCTACTAATAGTGACGACGATGATGGTTCGGACGGCAACGAGGAAAGCGAGAGCGAGGACGAGCAAATCAAGAAGGACTTACTTCAGGAGGGCGATGATCAGGACTTTGATAGCGATGCGTTGCGATCATATCAACTCGACCGCCTACGGTACTATTACGCCGTCATGACCTGCTCGAGCCCAAAGATTGCGCAACAGATCTATGAGGCCACCGATGGGCGAGAGTACCAGTCTTCGTCTAACTTCCTTGACCTACGTTTCGTTCCGGATGAAGTCACCTTTGACGATGAGCCACGAGACGAGTGTACCAAGGTCCCAGACTCATATAAGCCTGTTGAGTTTGTGACCAATGCCCTGCAGAGCTCCAAGGTCAAACTTACCTGGGATATGCACCCAGAGGAGGCGTCGCGCAAGGAGTCAATCAACAGGGCCTTTACTGGAAGTCGAGCAGACATCGAGGAAAACGACCTGAAGGCGTACTTGGCTAGCGACAGCGAAGACGAAGACGATGTTGAGAACCTCAATGAAGAAGTGGCAGAGGATGAACTTAGGCTGTCGAAGAAGGAACTGGCTCGGAAAAGGATGCGAGAAGCTCTTGGCTTGACCGATGAACCACTTGCCAAATCTAAGAATGCTCCAGTAGGCGACATGGAAATCACCTTCACACCAGCCCTAACAGAGAGCGAACCCAAGAAGAACGAGGAGGAGGAAACAACACTTGAAAAGTATATGCGAAAAGAACGAGAACGAAAGGAGAAGAAGCGACAAGAAGCCAGGGCCAGACGGGAGGGTGCTAACCCTGACTCTGTAAAGCCCCAAAAGAACGAAGTCGCGGCCCCCGATGAGGATGATCTTGGATTCGACGATCCCTTCTTCACAGCCGCAGAACCTACGACCGTCTCCAAAACATCCGTCCGCAAGGAAGAGCGACTCAAGAAACGTCAAGCTCGCGAAGCCGCCGAAGCAGAAACCACCGCTCAACGCGCCCAACTCCAAAAGGTCATGGCTGAGGACGCCGACGACGCCCAAGCGGAGCACCTCGACCATTTCGACATGAACGAGATCATCCGCGTAGAGAAGAAGAAGGGCAAGAAGGGCAAGAGCAAAAAGAAGGCCATGGAGAAGGAAAGCCGGGGCGGCCTGCAGGAGGAATTCAAGATGGATGTCGGGGATGATCGATTCAAGGCCGTTTTTGATAGCCATGAATTTGCTATTGATCCTTCGAACCCGAAGTTCAAGGCTACGGAAGGCATGAAGAAGCTGTTGGAGGAGGGTCGAAAGAAGAGGAGGGGGGGCGATGACGGCGGGGAGGAGAGGAGGAGTAAGAAGGTCAAAAAGGGGCGGAGGTGAAGAGACTACCAGCCACGCACAAAAGTTTGATATCATGTCAGGCGCGAAAATGTAACATCATGGTCGGCTTTATGAGTGTATGCATCCATCCGTCTTTTGCGGGAAGTACCTCATGTGTCGAAGAGCATCTATACGCCACAGATATTAGGATCCTCATACAAAATCAAAACACGCTCAAAATTCAAAATACCGCCCAAAGAACGTCCAGGAAATAGCCAAGAATATGTCCATCGACTCACGCCCGCCCGCTCGGTTCGCCACAGCGAACATCAGAGGATACCTTTACTCCGCATTAAACGGCTTCTGTCCGCTCCAGAAATGCATTTTCCCATAGGCATGCACCCTCGGATCCCTCATAGCAAGTCGACATTGCGCAAAGAAGACCTCCATCTCTGTCTTCTCCCAACCCAGCATCGGGAAGTGGATGGCGCCTACGACGGGGAAGAATTCTTCGCAGGCGGTGCGGTAATACATGCCTACCAATCTCATGATCCTGATCTGTGTTAATCGTGTTGAGCTCGTAAAAGGCGGGTCTGGGAGTGGTTACTTGTCCTTTGGCCATGTGCCGTAGGGAAGCTTGATGTAGTTGTGCTGAATGTTGACGAACCCTGCTTCTTTGAGATATTGACCTCCAAACACGGCAGCGTGGGCGTTTGTGCCGAATTGCGCAAAGGCTTCGAGGAGGTAGTCTGTGAACTTTTTGATGGGCCAGTCTTTGGGGACGGAGTCATCGTCGGTTGAAACATCGCCATCCACGTCTTGGAGTTCTACCCACGCGCCGGGTTTCATGTTGGCGTATGCTTGCTTGAGGAGGGCGACGGGGGATTTGAGTATGGGAATCATGTTGCGCAGGTGGACGAAGTCGTAAGAATCGCCGTTGAGCCACTCATCCTCCACATCGTCAATGAGGAATCTGTCCGCACTTCACGTTAGCAGCCTCAAAAAGGTCAAATCGCGTTGCGGCGCAAACGTACTTGACGTTAGGAGGCACCCAGACCGGCTGTATAGGACTTAGATCGAGACCCGTTACTTCTGCGCCGGGAAACTTTTCTCCCACTACGCCGGAACACAATCAGTCAAAGCCGCTCACAGGATGTCGACAAGCGCATACTTTCAATGGCCCATAACCCCGTGCCAGTCCCTAAGTCTATAATCTTCTGCGGGTTTGTCGCAATCGGCGAATAATACAACCGTCCATCCGTGGCTTCCAACATCATGGCATGCAGCATATCCTCGCGATTCTGCTCGGCTTCGTCGTTCGGAATCGGATATCTGCCATGCCGATAGCGATGGTATCGCCGTCCATGTTGGAAAGTGTGCTCGAATATGCTGGACGAGATGGAGGTTGAGTCCGAGCGGCTGATTACCGAGTCAGCGTCGAAGTCGCTGGCGGAAAATTCGCCGTCCTCATCACTCCCTCCTGCTTCTATCAGGGCGTCGCCGTGTAAGAGGCCTTGATTTTGTTCCGCATCATCGCCGGGTCCTTGAGCCAGTCAGTCGCAATGCGTTGGTGTCAGAGAGGCATGAGCGTTTGCTCAAGAGGTCATCGCGTCGCATTCAACGTCCCACCCCCTACCCGGTGCTCCCTTGGCAGTGATAGATACATGGACAAATAAAGAGAGGCTGGCTCAATTCCATACCTGGTTGACAAACTTGGGGGCTTCCCTTTGGACTCTCCCTCGGAGTGGACCTGGAATTTCTTCTACTCTTCTCATCGTCCGAGTTCCCCATGATGGTCGAGGCCTGTTCCCTTTTTCGTTTTCGGCTACGGACGTCAATGTCGCACATATGGCAGCTCAGTCGCGATAGATTAGAGAGAAGAGAAGCGTCGGCACCGAAGCAGGGAGGAGGCTTGGAGGGTGTCGAATACAGTGGGGCAACGAATGGGGTCCCGTGAACCCGTGTCTTGTCGCGGGCGAAAAGATGAGAAGTGACAGATAAATAGTCAAAGTTTCCGTGTAGAGGAGAGGGGAGAGAGAGAAGAAGGGGGAACCCTGTAGACGGGTTCACGGGTCGGGAAGAGGAATCTAGAGGCTAAACGAAAAGACAACCGGCAGCCAATTGGCACACCAAGAGGGTACCAAGATGGCACCAAGATGACACCGGGATGAGTTCAGATCTATCTTGGCGTGAGGGAAACTTTTGGGGGGGGCGCAGCCGGTTGAATCGTCCGACCTCAGAAGGGACACTTTCAGGCCCGACACTTTGCTGGGTGCAAGTCTAGAATCCACAGTATTCCGCATCTCCGGGGATCTTCAGGGTCTTGGTCTCTTTCGCGACAGTTGCTCTAGCACTGACAGCCCGCAACACGACCATGGGCTGAGGAAGCACCCCCGCCCGCTCGGAGAGCCCTGGCAAAGTCCCGGGACAAGGTAATCAGCGCAGGGCGCACATTGTCGCCGGGGGGCATTCCATTCCCTGCTGCCATATTACACTACCTCCGTAGCGCTAAACAGGGATGGCAGTGCGTGGCCAGGAATGGACAAGCATGGCCTGGAATCCTGGCAGTTCAGCCCCGTCCTGAATCGTGGCGTCCATCATCTGCGGGGGGGGCAGAGGGTCGGGGCATTCGAGCTCGCGAGAGTAAAAGTACCGTAGAAGCTGAAGACGAGAGAAGATGCTGCCCCGGTCGATGCACGACAAGCAAAATTGCGCGAGAGAAACGCGGGAAGGCAAGGGGGCGGAAGCGAAGGATTCCTTCTCTCCCGCTTCTCTAGAGCAGACAGCGTCGATCGTTGCTGAAGCTGAGGAATGACGAAGAGTGAGTTGGACTGAAGCTGGTGGCTGAGACAGAGGAGCACATGGTGCTGATGAGCGTCGCGCTTTGACTGTTTTCGCAACTACCTCGCACCGCAGGAAAATTGGAAATCGGCAGTGGGTTGAACAATCGATTAGGTTTACTCTATCGACTCGGCTCCACGGCGAAGACCGACAGCGAGAGGGCAGGGGATTGGCAGGGGAGTTGCCAATCCCCAAGCGAAGCCTCGTGGGGAGCTCGCCGGGGGGTTTGGCTTTTGGAAAATTGAAGCTATCTCGAGGTTTATTACTGTGCAACGGTAATTCGTGGCACCGGATTTCCGCCACCCGGCCCCCCTCTAACCAAGCCGCCGTCCCAAGGCCCAAGCTCCCGGAGCCCTGTGCCCCCAAAGCACCTGAAGGGAGGAAACGGCACACTAAACGCACCAAGATCGTCGCCTAAAACTTTGAATCGCAGTCGCGCTCGCCGCTTTAGCTTCATTAGCATACTACATACAATAACAAGAAAAACTTTGTTCACTAGATTATCCACGTGGAGGATATTTTTAAGTGATGTCGACGAGCATGCGCCAAGTCAATGGAGTGTCTTACACCGGCCCTTGACTGAATCTAGAATGTTCAACCACCAGCGTAAACCCTGCGGCTCCCGGAAGATGGACGTATGACCGTTTCTATCATGCTAAGGTTGTCACGGTATTAACTAACCGATCGGCGAAGTAATCAGGTATCTTACTGTCTCCGGAGGTGACAATGCATTTTCAGGTCGGTATGAATGGCTAAAGCTGTACCACTGTTGACAACGCAGATTGCGGCAAGGTTTCCTACCATGCGCTCAACTGCCTGCGAGTTCTTTACAGTAGAGCATTGCTATAGTGTCATTCTCAGAAGGGACAAAGGACAAGGCGCAGTCACGCAGCAACAATCTTCATACATTCTTCATTTGACACCAAGTTTTATATACTTCCAGCTCAGAATTACATAAACTCTTATTTCAAACATCGACTGTTATCTTATTTACTATGTTATTCTTTAGCCGAGATTTTACTACATTACTAGTGGAAGAATCTGAAGAAATTTAGTACATTTAGCATTCCTGTAAATTAGCGCTCTATTTCCCCTGCGGCAGTGTACCGAGACTTTTGCGAAGGCACTGTAGCCACCTAGGCAGGTAGCCTTACCTCGGCAGCACCCGACCCTACCGTAGAAACCTTATCAGACCACCATTGACTTGACCCGAATTGTAAACTGTATCTGCTACTTAGCCCTTTCCTTCACCGTTTGAGAATTGATTGTTTGATATGATACATCATCGTGATCGCGGAGCGCAACCAGAAGTCTGAAGCTTCCTGTAGTCCGGCAATAGTCGCTCACCTCAACTATCGATCCACTAAAGGCACTCACTTCACGGCTGCGTTCTTCATCGACGCTCAAAGCAACGCCATCTCTACCTACCTGCCAAAATGCTTCTCATCGGCCTCACGGGTTCAATCGCGACTGGAAAGTCCACAGTTTCAGCCCTCCTCGCATCCTCGCCCTACAGCATTCCCGTCATCGACGCCGACATCATAGCTCGCCAAGTGGTCGAGCCAGGAACTACAGGCTACAACGCCATCGTGAAGCATTTTGGTCCCACAACACCAGATCTGCTCGTTGAGCCCTCAGAATCTATGCCGGAAAATGGACCTGACGGGAAAGGTCGGCCGCTGAATCGTCCAGCTCTGGGAAAGCGTGTATTCGGCGACAGCGAGGAGCTGAAGAGAGATCGCGCGGTGTTGAATGACATTACTCATCCTGCTGTGCGGTGGGAGTTGTTCAAAAGAATATTGGGATGCTATCTCCGCGGTCACTGGGCTGTTATTCTCGACATTCCTCTCCTCTTCGAAAGCAGCCTTGACGCAATCTGCGGCGTCGTCATGGTTGTCGCCGTTCGCGATCCGGCGATTCAAAAGCAGCGCCTCCTCGCTCGCAATCCACACCTCAGCCCCGAGGACGCGGAGAACCGGGTGCGCAGCCAGACAGATGTGAGAGTCAAAGCTCGACGGGCCGAAGATCGTGGATCGGGCAAGGGCGTCGTGCTTTGGAATGACGGGACGAAGGAGGAGCTGAAGGATCAGTTAGACATCGCGGTGCGGGAGGTGCATAGGCAAAGCCCGGATTGGTGGGCCTGGGTATTGTTAGCATTTCCCCCGTTGGCGGCTTTGGTGGCTGCGTGGAGGTTTTGGGATAATGGGAGGATTAATGCCCGGTGGGCGAGGGCGGATGGGAAGACGAATGCGAAGCTTTAGCTGGTGATGTGCTGGGCCGGCGAATTATTCGCGACATCAAGCTCGAGACAACATAAGCCGACGGACTGGTCATTCTTTGACTTTGAAACTTCTCATCAATTTAGAAATTTTCTGTTTTACATTCGTCGAAAACAGCATGTCTATCGGAGATGTTTAATGAAATGCCCTTCAACCCTATGGTGAGATAATGCTTAAATAGAACCTCTCGGGAGGGATACCTGGACCGCCCAAATTGTCAGATTAATTCATTCTAGCTTACGACACTACAGGACTTCTATTTTACGAGAGGGGTCAAGATAGAAGTTTTGTTCCAAGTTCAGCAGGATGCCCAGCTTTCGTGCGCAGTCCTTGCTCAAGGTTGAACCCGCCAGGATGACCAGTGAAATCAGGACAGCCCAGGGTCACCACATTTCTTCAAGAGACATCCAAAGAACCCAGACTGTGCGATGTATATCTGGCAATCTGGAATTTATTTCAATTCCCCCCAACGCCGCCCATAATAAGCAGGCCGGAGCCCAGACCTATCAAGGGCTTGCACGCGCAGTATACGTTCAATGACGTAAACCTGACCCAGTCCACCGACGATGACCTGAGACTCACGTCAAAAGCCCCCGTCGCACCCGACGCTTCGCAAAACAATCCTCAGGAATATTCATTTGACAATTCCATGTTCATGGCTATTGGTTAATGGCGCAAAAGGGTCCACGATCAAAAGATAAACGCGATCATGCCGATGCCATACAAGGACTCGTCCTTCCCCATTTCCTTCGCTTCCTGCAGCGTCTGGTCTCAGAAAGAGGGCGACTTGCCCGAGAAACTGAAAGCCATTCGCCAAGCCGGCTTCGACGCAACCGAGCTGTCCATGCCGGACATTGTGGCTTACGGCAAGGTCTTGAACGGAACTGAGCCCGACGAAAGGGATTACGACGGCATCGCGGCTGTCACCAGGCAGATCAGGATATTCACAGGCGCCCTTGGTCTGAAGGTGCTCATGCTTCAACCATTTGCCAATTTTGAAGGCTGGAAGAAGGGCGAGCATGATGAGCAGAGAAAAGACGCGTTTAATAGGGCGAAGGGTTGGATGAAGGTCATGGAAGCCGCTGGGACTGATATGCTACAGGTACGTACATTTCCAATGTCAACCTCGTTAACTTGAACTCATTATCATTTACAGATCGGGTCTTCGGATGCCGAAGGGATCTCGTCATCAATCGATGATCTGGCAAGTGACCTTGCAGAGCTGGCAGACATCTTCGCCGAGAAAGGTTACCGCATAGCATACGAGAACTGGTGCTGGGCAACCCACGCGCCAAGCTGGAAAACGGTTTGGGAAATCGTCAAGAAGGCCGATAGACCGAACATCGGGCTGTGCCTAGACACATTCCAAAGCGCCGGCGGAGAGTTCGGAGACCCAACGACGGAATCGGGACTCATCGAAGGTCTCACCCAGGAGGAGTTGGCGTCCAAATGGCGCAGCAGCCTCAAGGAGTTGTCTTCGGCGGTGCCCGCGGACAAAATTTTCTTGCTTCAAATCTCAGACGCCTATCGGATGGATCCCCCGATCAGTAATACGGCCGAAGGAGGACAGCGGCCGCGATCGCGGTGGAGTCATGACCATCGACCTCTACCGGGCAATGGAGGATACCTGCCGGTCGCGGACTTCCTGAAGGCTGTTCTAGAAACGGGATTTAGAAGCTGGCTGTCTGTCGAGGTGTTCGACTCCCGTCAAGACCATACCAAGAAGACTGCGCGTCAGTATGCGGATGAAGCCGTAGAGTCGTTGCAAGAACTGTTGAAGCTCAGCGATTCTGGCACTAGCAAAAATTACGTTGTGAGATAATCAGAGAGACTCATACGAGGTACCATATTCACAGTCGAAATCAGGAGTTTAGAAATTCATATCGCTTAAGGCTTCTTTACAAGTACTCATGCAAACATTGCGAATGGTTCGCAATCGCACAGCAAGCGTGAATTTACAAACGCGTAGTTCTTCACGTCGGGCCTGGCATCGAGGTTTCTCGCACGGAATAACTTGAAGGCCCGAACTGGCGCATGGATATCCGTGGCACCTTAACAAATCGAATTTGAGTTTTCACAAAAAAAAAATCAAGATAGGTCCAGCGCCACGACTTTCAGGAAGTTGCAACTTGCAACGTCGTTCTTAATATAGGCGGATGCTTAGGCAGGATACGAGATATTTACCAGAAATTCGGAATTTCACGAATCTGAGAATAGGGTCTTGATCACCCCGCAGGTCCATCGCGAGCTCCAAGGCATAGAGACCGAAAGAGTACACAAGGGCCTCAAAGATAATACGCAAAGACATGCATGCGCTTTATCTCAGGATCATCCTAAAGTGTCGGGGAGATTCTGAGAGTATGTTCTGCCCTCCTCACAGTTACAAACCTGGGATGCCGTTTGCAAATGTAAAAGGAAAGGAGAGCTGATTTTTCTTGACGGGAGGGAACGAGGCGCAAACCACTGAGGAGGATTACACCTAGCAAGTCACGTAAGTGAAGCCGTCGTAGATAAATCTAAATTATTTGACGATAAGAAAGAATTACCAAACTGATGTAGAGATCAAAAGAAAAAAGAAAAATCTGGTGGAAGAGGTGCGCGCTCATTTTTATGAGCGATGGAAATGCGCTAGTCCGCTTATAGATTTGCATCACGTGACCCCGCATCTTGAAGTTCAATCAGCTTCCTACCAATAACCGCATCTATCTATCCAGCGGAACCCGACAACTTCGATCCATGAGAGGACATCATGGAAAAGACGCTCCTGTCGAGAAACGACAATTGAGCATTGCTTTTTTAGGTCATAGATATCAATAAGCTAATATACCAGCACTTCCATAACATGACCTTCTTCTACTCCGTTGATGCAAACCCATTCCAAATTTTTTTGTTTTCTGTCCCAACAAAGGCCACCCAAGCGCCTCCAGTTTTCCTAAAAAGGATCCACCCGTCGCATGCAAAAAAAAAAAAA
>JAMYIC010001225.1:8743-22849 GCA_024112705.1 Microcera coccophila
GACCATCCCGGAATCTGTGACACGGTCTCCACGTCCCTTAGCTCTGCATTCTTATTGTTCGGTGAAGGTAGTTGTCGCACTTTCCTGCATGTACTAAATGCCTTGCTCCTGCACAGTTTCACGTGGCATTGGCGGTGTGGGGTTGCGCATCCACCTGCGACCTACGCCCCCACCCAACTTCTCCACGACTCCACCATCCAAAAACGAAAGAAAAAAGCCGCCCCAATACTCGATTTGTCAACTGCATCCCCGGAGTACCTACCTACGAAAGGCACACATCTCTTGGTCATGGATTCTACTCTGCTCATAGGAGACATTGTCGAGCGCAACTCCAGCGACGAGAAGCCTGTCGAGTTTACAGATGTCCCCATCTCCAGTACTGGGTTCCCACAGCACAAACGGCGATGGAGGTCATCGGCTTTCAAGCAGCAACGTGCTGAGCAAGCAACGTCAGGCGTAAAATCAGAGGCGTCAGGGAACGAACAGAACTTGCCAAATTCTCTCTCGCAAGAGAAGTTCGGGGCGGTAGAGAAGCAACGGATTGATCAGGAGAACAGACAAAAGCTCGCAAGCATGACGCCCGCCGAAATCGCCCAAGCCCAAGACGATATCATGAACGGTTTAAATCCTGCACTAATCCAAAGACTACTCCAACGAGCTACCATCGACGAGCCGGCTGCTACTTCGCCATTCGATACTCCTCAAGCGCAAGCGACCAGAGCGCCAGAACCTCCTCCCGAGATTCAGATCGAAGACACGTCCAAGCTCCCTCCAACATCGTTGTCATCCGCAATTACAAACGAATCTGCTCTTCCGGCAAAACTGATTTCAGACGATTACGATGAGGACGCTGCACCGACCCAAATACCGCCTGATCTCTTTCCCATCACCGATCAACCAAAATCAGTTCACTTCCCGGTCGCCCCTCAGCTGCCCGACCTCGATCCCTCCGACCCCGACTTCCTTGCTACGCTCCATGAAAAATACTTTCCCAATCTACCCGCCGATCCAAGCAAATTAGCTTGGATGGCGCCAGTACCAAGTAAAGACAGTCCGGCTGATCGGGATTCTCCATATTATCCCCATCCCGAAATATCCGTCAGTGCTCTGCGGTTTGACTTTCGAGGGCGCTTCCTGAGCCCCCGTGTCAGCCGTTCCATCCCCTCATCCAAGGGACTGCATCATCACGGAGAAGCTCCTGAGGCCGCCGGCTACACCGTTGCAGAACTTGCGCGACTAGCAAGGAGTGCCGTGCCGGCCCAACGGTGCATGGCGTATCAGACACTAGGACGGATCTTATTTCGGTTAGGTCAGGGTGAGTGGGGGAAAACTGAAGACGATCCTATTGCCATGGGAGTGTGGGCTTCAGTCAAGCAAGGGCGTGTCTTGGAGAGCCTCACCGAAGCAGCTATGGGCGAGGGTGGTCACCGAGGAAGTCGAGCTTATGCAACAGAGGCTCTCTGGCTATTTGAGAAGGGAGGCTGGAGAGAAAAGTTCAAGGGACGATGAAATCATTTGACCATCTGCGGATTTGCGATACAACGAGCGACAAAGCCTACCGTCTACCTAGGAGCTGTTGCAGCGAAACTACCCTACTCTCACGTGTTTGAAGCTAAGTCATCAACCCAGAGTCCATGGCAATTCTATGGGCAGCGCTATGATGGTATTGATGTATTTACTACACAGTGCAATGACGTAGTCAATCATTGGATGCAGTCAAGTACTTATGTTGTACACCTTAGCTCGACAAAGTACCGAGAGGGCAGAGCTGATGGTTTGACGCAAGCCAGCCACGCCAGCCAAGCTCGGCGCCGGGACATGTGACAATGGCAACAGTCGACATGGAGAGGAAACATCAGGGCCGACTCTGAGAGTGACATTCACCCCCTAATAGGAAGCTTATGGCGCCGATATATGCCAAAGCGACATGATCCAGGGATGGATGAGCCGCAAGGTTTTCATGCGCTGGAACCTTAAATACGGTCAGATCCATGAGTTGTTGTCTCTCACCCCGGGAAAGCGAAGCTGCTCGAATTTGCATGCGAAATCCACAAGAAGCATCACGAAGATACCACCTGGGTTTACATTGCCAAAGTATGGACCAGCCCCGACGCGCTCTCCAAGTCTTTGGTGATTGAGGGGAAGATCCAGGTTTTCTAGGCATGTGGCTGTGGCTGTGGCCAAATGAGGCTTAGCTTTGCTGCTCGGGGGGTTTGGGAGATCACTGGCAGTCAGCTGACTGACTTGCACAGCTTATTCGTGTTCATGCCAACGATATGACGGTGGTTGAAACAGAGAGGTGCGGGACGGACGTGTTGCAGTATTTAGGTTAGTATTTATGCAAATGTCTCAAAAGTGGACTAGCCTCGGCATATGCTGAGCTGCCTCGAAAAGCGACATTGCATCCAATCAAGTAGCTCAATAGTAAACCCCATCTACGGGGGGTTCCTGTGAGGCTCGCGGGCGGGGTACATACTTGCGTAGTACCACCATTCTCCCGATGGGACTGACTGTCAGGCACCAAACTTAGGGCGCTCGACGGGGCCCGGACGCCTGAAACTGGACTCGAGAGCTTCCTGCTTGCGGCGAATGGTGGCTCCGGGTCTGAGGTGGGTGCGCCCAAAGGGAGAAAGTGGAGGGGAAGTGTGGCTGACGCGCATGGATTGGCTGGGGAAAAAGAAAAAAAGAACCAGAAAAAACATCACCCACTTCTTCTTCTCTTCTCGTTTCCTCTCCAGCCCATAGCAACACGGCACTGCCGCGCCAATTCTCCTCCCTTTTGGGTGCTTGCCGTCTTCTTTCTTCATCTCTTCCGGCATTTGTTCTTCCAGGTTTTCTTCTCTTGCAGGTTCTGCTTAAGTATCAATCACGTTGCTCTGCTCCTAGGACAGTGATTTGACCACTTTGTTGATAACCAAACGCATCATCTCTCGGCCGAGTCGTCCCAGGATCATCCGAGGGCCCATCAACATCTCAAAGTGACGACCTCTACGCTCTACCGTACAGTTAGTTACAGGCTAGATTCTTTGCTTGCTTGCTGCCTCTCCGCCCGCATTAAACTCTGGTCTGCTCTACAACTAGTCCACGAACTTGCGCGCTTCGTTTCATCAGAAGGAATCATCAACCTGACCACTTTCAAGAACACTCGCTGCACAACAAAAAGACCAGCAAGACACGAGATACTGTGACTTTCACTAGCCATGGCATCTCCGCTGCAGTTCGCCTACCGAACCCAGAAGACCATCGGCGTCTTTGACGCTGCGCCAGTCTACGAGCCTCTCGCTGGGTTCACGAAGCCCGAGGGCAACCTTCGGTGCTGTTCCTACTCCCCCTGTGGCCGCTTTTTCGGTTGGTCTTCGCCCGATGCCGTCAACGTAGTCGATGCTTCCGCTGGTCACCTGGTCCTATCCCTGCCGATTCCCAACGTCTACGAGATCGGCTTCTCCCCACGAGGATCCTTCCTCATCACCTTCGAGAGGCCTGCCAAGGACGAGAATGGTGATGCCACCAAGAACTTGAAGATCTGGCGCACCATCGAGGAAGGCGTTGCCGAGGGCGAGAAGCAGCCTGTTGGTCGGTTTGTTCAGAAGCAACAGGGGAGCTGGAATCTGCAGTACACAGCCGACGAGAAGTACTGTGCTCGTCTTGTTACCAACGAGGTTCAGTTCTACGAGAGCCACGATCTCTTCAAGGTGTGGAACAAGCTTCGGGTGGAGGGGGCCGCTAACTTCGCCCTCGCCCCTGGCTTCCAGAATCATGCCGTGGCCGTCTTCGTGCCTGAGCGCAAGGTAAGTCAGGACCCAACATCCACCGCCCTCGCTTTTGCTGATGCCCCTTGTCCAGGGCCAACCTGCTGCCGTCAAGGTCTTCAACGTCCCGTTGTTCGCCAACCCCATCTCTCAAAAGACTTTTTTCAAGGGTGACAAGGTTCAGCTGAAGTGGAACAAGCAGGGCTCCAGCATTCTGGTGCTGGCGCAGACGGACGTCGATCGCTCTGGAAAGAGTTACTATGGCGAGACCACGCTCTACTTGCTCAGCACCAATGGCCAGTTTGATGCTCGTGTGACTTTGGACAAGGAGGGTCCGATCCACGATGTGTCCTGGTCGCCGAACTCGAAAGAGTTCGGTGTCGTGTACGGCTACATGCCGGCCAAGGCCACCATCTTCAACCACCGAGCCGTTGCAACTTACTCTTTCCCAATCGCTCCCCGAAACACCATCATCTTTTCGCCCACTGGTCGTTTCGCCCTGGTCGCCGGCTTCGGTAACCTTGCTGGTCAGATTGATGTTTACGATCTTGAGAAGGACTTCCGTAAGGTGACCACCATAGAGAGCGGCAACCCCAGCGTCTGCGAGTGGAGCCCTGACAGCCGCTACATCATGACTGCCACCACCTCGCCGCGACTCCGCGTTGATAACGGTATCAAGCTGTGGCACGTTGGTGGTGGCATTATGTACAATGAAGACATGGTCGAGCTGTATCACGTCACATGGAGGCCCCAAGTTCCGGGTGACGTTGCTGGCGGTGACCCACTCAGTCCCGTCCCGGTCCCACACGCCACGGCGGCCGCCTATCTGGGTACCGTGAAGACTCCGAGCAAGCCGGCCGGCGCTTACCGCCCACCCGGTGCTCGCGGTCTTGCCACCCCTCTCCACTTCAAGCGCGAGGACGAAGGTGGTGCTGCTCATGTTGTCAGCAACGGCCAACCCAACATTGGCCCCAACGGCTTTGGTCGACCTCGTCGAGGCGTTCCCGGTGCCGAGTTCGCCGAGTCAGCCGCCCCAGCCGCGAGAACCGTTCCGGGCGCCGAACCTGCGGGCGATGAATCCAAGGCAAAGAACAAGAAGAAGCGTAACAAGAAACCCGGTCAGGGTGAAGGACGTCTCCAGGCCCAGGGCGAACCCAACGGTGGCGCCAGCCTGGCACCTCCCCCTCATCGCCATAGGGCTGGCTCAGGTAGCGAGGGTCGAAGCCCCGAAAGGCGCGGAGGACCCGGCGGCCATCACGACAGACACCACAGGAGCCAGTCTCGGAACAACGGCCCCCGCAACCGCAGCAACACCCAGCAGGGGCCGCGTGGCAACTCCAACGCTCCTCCTCACGCCCCAGCTACGTCCGCCAACGACGCTGCCCAGAACCCGGACGCTAAGAAGATTCGAAGCCTTCAGAAGAAAGTCAGGGCCATTGAGGATCTGGAGATGCGTCTCGCTGGCGGCGAGAAGCTAGAGGACACCCAGCTTAAGAAGATCAACACCAAGTCTGCTGTGCTTAAGGAGCTTGAGGGCTTGGAGAGGGAATGAGCTGGTGTACAGGCCGTCGCACATAGGGGAGTATCCGTGGGGAACATTTGTACATGAACGATCTACTCGGATGGATAGATTTATCTTCTATCCATGGGCGGGAGAGAGACTGGGCCAGAGGCACCGTTGTCGGGGCTTGCAGGATACGCTCCCTTTCTATCCGTGGATACTGATATAGCTTGGACTTTGGACATCGAGACTTGTGAAGTTGGCCATTGTCCATATAACTACATATATGTCACAACAGCTAGGGCCTAGTATGGTCGGTTGAGTCGAAATGGAGAAGCAGTAGAGGGAGATGGGTTTATGGCCTCTCTGTCGCTACATCGGAAGATCCAAATTAAAGCTATGAATTGAGTACCGCTCTTTTGCATGAAACGAGCCTCTCGATATTTGCCACGGGACAGAAGCAGAAGCACATTATGGGCAAGATATACATTGATGCGGCTAAGTGGGCAGTCAGACTCATTCGTATCGATTTGGGCCTCCAGCACATATGGCTACCCTGTACTCACGTGCTAAGCTTCTCGTCGATTCGTTCCCGAATCGAGTCTCGTTGATCTCGAGGTCCATGATATAGCGTGAGGATGCGTGTTCAATCCTTCTTTTTGCTCGTTTGACTTTTTTTCTATGTGATGTCTCCATCAATACCGTGTGATGAGGACGTTTTTCATTTGATCTAGCCAGGATCCACGACCACCCTCCCCAACAAAAACAATGAACACGGAACGAGCTAAGAGCAAATTACAATCTATAGTAAAACATTGGGAGGTGGTATGAGCGGGCTAGAGTGCCTTCCTTGATTTGCTGGGGTTGAGGGAGACTCTGAACCCGATAATCAGCCCGTATCTTTGATGTTAAGTTTATATAATCATGTTTCCAAGTTTTGAGACATCAAACAGCCTCATTCGAGGCCCGGTTAGCTCAATCGGTAGAGCGTGAGACTCTTACTAGAGTACACAATCTCAAGGTTGCGGGTTCGACCCCCGCATCGGGCTTTTCCTATCTTCCCATACTAGGATTGAGAATAACTTCCTTTTTTGCTCCGTTTTGGTATTTTTTACCCGCTCCTACTCTATGATGGACGGGTATGATACACAGGGGCGTTTGCGCTCTTGGCTTGCATGTGGTACCCTTGACGTTGTAGTTTCCTGTGTGCTAGAGCCATAATAATACTCCCCTTTCTCGCGAGGGATCATCCATTATCTTATCGCTCTCACCTTTGACTTATTTCTTCGTCTTCTATCAACCCGGGTGGATGAGTTCAGGTATCTTTTTTTTCCCAAGAGACCATGGATTTCGTCACGTGTGTGTAGGGAGTTCTATTGCGTTCAACCGTTATATGATATCACTCATATTTCCCTCTAGGCTACCCGTCTATCGGCTTCATCGTTTGGCTTTTGTCGTTCTCTGATTTGGCCTCAGCAGAAACTGATTGCTTCTCTGCAGCTCCTCCGTCGCCCTCTTTCTCCTCTGTTTTCTTCAACCTCTTCTTATCCAACTTGGCCCGATAATGAGCCTTCTTCGCCTCCATCCTATCTTGCTCTTCTCGCATTTGTCGAATCATAGGGCTCTTGGCCCGAATCTTGGCACCGTACCGCCAAAAGACGAACGGGATCGGGATCAAAGCAACTTCGAGGAGACCGAGGAAGGTTCCCGCCCATTGAGGTGTCATGGCCTCATACATCTTAGGGCCTGCAAGAGGAAGAGCACCTCCGACTGCGCTTCGGATTACAGCGTTGCCAGCGAGCGCACTGGCGGCATAGATGGAGTATGCTCCTGCCAGATAGTTGGAGCCGTAAATGAAACTGATGGTGTTTCCGGCCCCGAATGGGATGCCGAAGGCGATGGGAACGGCCCAATGAATGGACGTCGGCAGGCATGTCCACGAGAAGACTAACTGCCCGATGGGAGTCAGGATGGCTCCGATGGCCATGACTAGCGCGGTCGCTTCTGGCTGTACTCGACCTGTCACAGGATCCCGCGGTTGCGAATTGATGAGTTTGCGGAAGAGCGGCTCGCAGAAGATGGCAACCATTGTGCCAACACCGATCCCAACAAAAGCCAACCCAGACATGCCAGAGGTCCATCCACGATGCTGCGAGAAGACGATGGGGTACGCCACAAAACACAGGTATAATATTCCATAAATGACGGAAATCCTAAAGAGAGTCAACATACGAGGACCGAACAAGGGTCACCTTTAAGATGGAAGAGGAGGATTGGCCAGGGACGTACCAGACGTTGAGGAACCACAAGATGGGTTCGGTCGCGAACAGAATGAAAGGTCGACTCAAGTTCGTCTTTAGCAAGCGCGAAGTTGACACCTTCTGGTCATACTGGCACCACCATCGAGGATCATCCATCTCCTTTCGCCATCGGGCAGCTTTACGTTTCAAGATTGTAGGGGCGTAAGTCTCTTTGACAGTCGCCATCAAACCAACGGCAGCACCCCCTAGGATGAGGACGACCCAATTGCACCACCTCCAACCTTTGTACTGGAACACGAAGCCTCCTATAATTGGGCCGATGGATGGTCCATTGAGCGGCGCAATCGACCACATGGACATGACAAGCGCGAGATACTCGGGCTGGGCAATATCCACGATGGTCCCAGGACTGTTGGAAATCATTGCTGCGCCAAAGACGGCACTGCCGTATATCTTCGTCAGCTTGACGCCCTTTCAGGAATCGGGAACCACTCACCCAAAGAACCTCACCACGATAATCTCTGTCAGCGAAGTGGCCAGGGCACATGGTAGGATCAACAGGGCCCAGACACCCAAGCAGAACAAATAAACATTTCTCCGGCCAAACAGCTCGCTCATGGGGGCGACAACCAGACTGCCGGCGGCAAGCCCGAGCAGATAGGTTGTCAGACCAAGGGTAGTAACGGTGTCTGTGGCTCCAAATTCCTGCATTAGACCTGGGATTGAAGCCGTATAGCTTGTGCTGTACAGAACTACGACCCATGTCGAATACGATACACAGAAGGTGATCCAAGCTCGATACCAAAACGACCAGTTCCTGGGGTTTTCCGGATCGCCCTCCTCGAAGATGACCTCGAAGTCCGGTGGTCGAGATGCGACGCTGGTCACACTGGTCCCCGTCCTGGTATAAGTGATGGGTTCGCGGGCCTCACGCTCAGCTTCTGTCTCAAGGTCAGGAGTAAGCGCATGCTCCAAGGCTTCGTAAGGATCCAGATCGTCTATGCGCTGCGAATCAATGCTGCATGCAGAGTTACCGCGACCTTGTGCGTTGATGATGGTCTTGATGGGTTCCAGTGTAGGCGAATCGCGCCCCGACTCGGAAGACGCTTCAGCACGAGTGGCGGTCGAAGCCTTTTCAACATCTCCCGTCATGATGCTTCACTTTCGATTGATGAATTTCAATTGACTGACCTCGGCAATTGACGGCTGGGTCGAAAGTGGTAGAATGCGCAATTTGCGCTTGTCATGTTCCCACTTAGAGGGGCAGCTCAGATGAACGGCATGATGATGAGCAGATTACCACCCAACATTACAGCAAGGACAAGAAGCCAGAGGAGGACACAAGAAGAAGAGAGAGCATCAATGACACACGAGATTTATCGATTACCAAAGTCCTCTCAAGGTGCCCACCACCACCTCCTCCCGCCTGACCGATGCGGCACCGATACCGCACTCTGGGCTATAATCTCCTCAGCTTTTTTACCACTTAACCACTTTTACTGCGAGTGGAGGCGCGCTAGACGGGTTTCCCTCCATCAGCACCATGTGGGCCTCGAGCGGAATAGGATCATGGCCGGAATCCTCATCAGTTGAACCCCCTGTTACAATGAAAGTTGCATGTCAGCCAGTTTTGGCATCCACGCAAGCAAACTGCCATCGGTCCTTTCGCACCAATTCCCACCTCTTCAAGATTACCATGTCAGCGCTCATGAATGTGAGTTGAACCATTGGCGAGGCAGCTTGATTCTCTTTCTAGTTAAACCGAGGGCTGAGTCGTTCGGCGCAATATGTTTAGGGTCCTCGCGGATCTGGATTCGTTCCCCGAATCGGTGCCGAAGCCCGCTTTTCGGCCGGTCAAGGTTCCCTGTATTCCCCTGGCTATATCCGCATGTCCACCGGCCAATGGTTTAAGACTTATGCCAGGACTTGGCCGGTGGTTTGCAGCAGTGGATTGAGGCTTATTTGTTGAAGCGAAGAGTCCCTTCTGTCAAGAAACATCAATATATGCTTGATGCAGCAGCTTCCTTTGGTATTCAGTATGGCCAAGTGGCTTGAGCTCTGATAGGCATCGACATCTCCAGTGCCAGCGCAGCAAGCATGATACAAGCCTTGCACTCTGATCCATGTGTTCAAGGTGGGCTACTTGCCCGTTGTCTCTTGTGCCCTGAGCTCGAGGAGCATCTGGCGTAGCGAACGAGTGGGAGGTAAGCCAATGCAAAGCAGTCTCTACTCGCCGTGTTGGTGAATTTGATGAGTTGGTTGTTTAGGAGAGAAATGGAGGGTTATTTGGCATATTTTGGATGTTGGTATACGCTACGACTTCCGTCATGAGAGCTGAAGCTGCTGTGATACGCACATTACACTCGGTTGACTCTGGATCTTCGGCAGAAAACATCACAGTTACGCCTTGAGATATCTCAAGGCATTCAGTCGTCGTATCTATGCTTTTCAACTTTTATCCTCAGTCGCTCTCCCTGCCCCCTCTCCCTCCCTCGTTGTCTCTCTCTCTACTTGATTCTTGATTCCGTCACCAGCCACACCCTTCACCACCACCTCCTCCTTATCTTGATCTTCGTTGTTGCTGTTGACCTCGGGTCTCCAAATCATGCCTGTAATCACAACACCCTCCCCGCCCTTTTCCGTCACCCCATGCTCATTCACCTTGCCCTTCCCAACAGTAATCTCCCCAATGACCACAAACCCAAGCCTTAAAAACTGGCTCCTCGAGTACGCTGTTGTGGCCTCCAACCAAATCGGTTTCCCTACCCCCATCGCCCGTTCCATTACATCCTTCATCATGGCGCTCAGTAGGCCCTGCTTGCGGTGCGTTTTGCGCGTCGCGGTGACGAGGATATAGAAGCAGTCGTAGAATTGGGAGCGGGGCATGACTGTTGCTTTGCACCTTTCTACTGCTGCAAAGTACTCTTTCAGTAGACGCTGTTGAATGAGCTGAGAGGTTTGGGTCTGTGAAGCTGCGGCGAAAAGACTTACATATGCTGGCTTCGGCCCTCCCCGTAAGATAGCCGGGATAGCACCACACCTCAGAACCGTTAATAGGCCGTCAACCTTCTGCCCCGGACACGACACCGCCATGGCAGCACCCCAATCCCTCGCATCGAGAAGAAACCCTCCCGCCGTGGGCGCCGACTTGAGAATCGGCTTATTAAAAATCCATAGCCTCCGGTGTCGCTCCGCGTCATCGCACTCAGTAAAGATCCATCGGAACAGGGGATCGTTGTAGAAGCTTGGGACTATCACGTCGAGGGCCTGGCGGATAGATTCCGGATCTAACGGATATGAGTCAACTGGCGGCTGTCTTGATTAGGGGACTTGCCTTTTCCATGCTGACGAATTGTCGGCGCCGGTTGGTTGGCCATGCCGGGAAGATCGCGGGTGTGGTGGAATGTTTGTGGGTGAGATGAGGAATTCATGCAGTCTCACCGAAACGCGAAAATCTCCGACCCGTCATCTCATTTCATCATCTGACCTTAACGTCATTCTGCACTCAACCGCGCAAAATGGCATGGCCAAGCGAGATGGTCATTTCTCTATCACGAATCGGATAGATTGAGATATGTTCAAGTGAAATTGGGAGTGGCGCGGTGGTTTCGATGCCGAGAATCTCAGACATGGGGCCGACTGCACCTGGAGCAGAGAATCCACCAAGGCCATGCTTTCGCTAATTTGGCCGTGGCTTTTGTTAGAGCGAAGCCCTTGTAAAGCCCATATTCGTATCCCGTTGCTCTCCAAGGCCACAAATCGATTCTCCGTCGCGCGCCGCTCCCAACTTGTCCCAGGAACACCACCCAATCCATGCGGCAGCCCCGGCCATAAATGGAATCCCATCACGACGCCCTCTTTGGACTTGAACTCAAAGTTTTCGCCCCAACGCAAGACTAGAGTTCCGATAGTAACATATGTGTATATATATAGATATATGGGAGATCCCTTTAGCTCTTCGCGTGCGCGGATACTACATGCAATGTCTCAGCTGGCCGCCTTCTACCGCCATCCGAGCTGAGTGTTCAATGGGAGCAAGCTGGCTTCAGACTGTCACGCGAAGACACTCGGGACGGGCGCGTTAGAGGTGAAAGCTATACGGTATTTGAGCGGGGGATGCAAGAATCTTCTTTGCCGGATGCGGGCTACGCCGTCTATCACGCGTTAGGATGCCTATAACAACAACAAACCAATACCCATACTGGCTAGGATCAACGTTGAGCTCCTCAGCATGTTTCGTTGCAAGAGACGTGTAAACGTGAGGGCGCAGTGCTTCCTAGCAAAGTCACCCCTGCATTGGTGATTGCCTTTCTACAAAGCCAGCCAGACAACTCCGACTGCAAGAGGTGAAAATAGTATCAGATATGAGTGAGTAGCTAGCACGTCCTTTGGGATTAAGGATCCTGCAACGAATTTCTTTGAATAGGTTGTTGTCCCTGGGAAACACGAAGAGCCTCTTATTTGAACCATCACAATAAGAGGAATCAACATACTGACACCATCTCGCACTTACAAGGAGACCACTCGCCTTACGACCTGTTGTTTGGAGCCCCTGCAGAGCCAATCCTGAAATATGAGGCTAAAATAGATATCGCAAAACCCATAATGCAACTCCTAGAGTCCCTAAAACAATGGCTAAAATTGCTGGTCAATGTGTTGCTCTTTTCTACGTCAGCGGCTTGAAGTGCCGTCCGTCGGCTTGATGTTCAGTTGCAAATGATGGGTGTGATAAAACAGAACACCACTCAAGCGACGCTTCGTATTGTAAGCGCCCAAGAGGCAGAACACCGGCATAACTCAACGTATGTCAAATCAATGCCCTAAGCCAGGATCACGGACTGGGGTTGCCGTCTCGAATTCCATTACTAGTTAGTCTAACGGAAGTAGTGTCGACATACTCATAGACGCGAGGACACTCGTGAGCAAGATGATTGACCGATCTTTAGTTTGTCAAAGAATATGAGGGTCTTCCATACGTCCCTCGCAACAGGTCAAATAATATCATCCGCCGCAGCTGTTTTAAAGACCGAACGACTGAAGGGACGACATACTATACAATGAATGTTGAGCAGAGTCCATTGACAGTTGGATATTTGAGTTTGGCACCGCGTAGCATGCTCGAATTACAATCACAATTCAAATCTAGGGTAGTGGCATGGAAGGGCCCCATGCGAGCTGACCGACGGTGGCGGTTGAGTGCCCCGGGGACTATAAAAAACTCTTCCGTTTCTCAGAGATGCGTGCCACTCTCCTTTTAGAACCTGGTCCAAGGGTATGAAGACAACAGGCCTCCTGCGCCGGGCTTTGATGCGTGGCAGCCGAGAAGGGTCCTATTGGCATCGCGGATATGCTTGATTGTTTCCTTCGATGTAAGGATAGCAGCAGCTATTGCGTCAGACAGCGGAAATCATGTTCTATAATGACGCGAAGGACGTCGAGCTTGCCCCAGCTGCGAGCAACAGTGGCAAAGAACCGTTATCCGCCAGCGAACACCTGGTTATCTGACGATGGGTGCCCGGTTTCGTTTCAGAGCTCGGGATGCCTGTCTGAGGGCTTCATTGGATGCCACAGTAGAGATTTGATGCTAGAGAGCGGCTGTTTCAAACTGCTGCATCATCTCGTCGTGGCATGCCACGTCGACGACTCTAGTCCAGTTGCGTGTTTTCCTCGTGGATCAAGCAGGGGTCCATCGGGAGCTTCGGTTTCGGATGAAAACTATCCGCCGAGAGGTGTGGTGAATATTGGCTGTGTGAATTCCGGTTCGTTTATCGGAGATGATGTCAATAACGCACATTGAAGCCGAAACCAGTTCGAGCCTGCATTTGGGGGGGATTCAATTTGTGACGGTGTGAATTTGCATATCTGAAAGTCTTCCGAGATATTATCTTGCGCGTGCAGGGTATGTTTTGCGCCTCCAAGATATTTTGTAGTTGCTTGTCTCTTCCCACAATCGCGCCGAGCTCTGGGACTTGTCGAGACTCCACCAGACCACCCTAAGTGTCACGAGCCAGGTGTCAGCTGTAAGGCTTGGTGGACATTTGCTGCAGCTTCTCTTCCACTCAGGCATGGTAGCCTGGCCAATCCCCAGAGCTGAATGCTCTCCGGCTTCGTCTCGACCATCGATCGAATATGCAGGTTGAACGCGTGAGCTTTCCCTCAACCGGCGGTGGATGCGGATGCTAATGCAGCGGGTATGCGAAGAGCCACGCGATTGTCGATTTTGAGCATCGAAGCCCATGATCATCTGTTGATGCATGTCTTGACTCATTTCGACGACTTGTCCATTGATTCAAAGCTGATGCGACCGAATGGCAGGCAACATCAGCCACGATTACGAGAGGCTGGCACAGCGCGAGTGTCTGTGAGTCTCGACCATGTGGGGGCGGATGAGGAGGGCCCTTGGCGCGTCAGTTTTTCAGTCATAAGATTTTATAGTGCATAACAGAGAGATGACTGTCGAAGCCAAGCGACCCAAACCCATGATGATGACTCTTTCATCCTGAGAACAACAGCTTGAGAGTGGGGAGGGGGGAACGTCTACGGGAAGCCCGACGACGATCGAGATCCTTTGTAAATTGTTCCTAAACGCATTAGG